>JBBBDQ010000927.1:6397500-6420000 GCA_037127315.1 Ascarosepion bandense | reverse complement strand
TTAAAACTGCTAAAAATAATAATTCACCTGCAAGATCTGAACTATGAATAACCAATATCATTTACGAATTTAGATGTCCTTTAAAGAAATATATTCTTGATCAATCCAAATTGATAAATAATTACATTCGATATACTACTACATGTTTAACATGACTACTCACGTTACATCTCTCTGACCATGGCTCTATTAGGTCTCATTTACATTCACATAGAAACCTGCCAACTTATATCTGTAACATACTCGTTAGTCTTGCAAATATAATGGCATCATCCACATTTAAAAATAAGACTAAAAATAACTGAAGTATTATTAATTAAAAATAAATAAATAAAAAGCAAACACTCAATAATATCAATTATGAATACGGCCACAATGTGCTGGCCGTGTTCAGAAAATAAAACATTCCGATAACTTTACATACATGCATAAAACAATCTATATATTCAGTTGAAAGTATTAGGACACTGAATAAGTTATCGCCTTTATAACAACAAATGGCATTCCCAGAATAGCGTGCATGTAGTTTCAGATAGTAACACATGTGTAAAGAAGTACCATAAGCAAGCTTAAAATTCAGTGTATGTCATTTGCCGAAGTGTAAACAATTTTGTTTTCCACGGCGTTAAATATGTCAGATTTCATGTCAAAGAAAGTGTATTCGCGGCGAATTTTACTGCACTATTTTATTCAAAAGAAATCTGCAAAATTTTGCAAGGCAATGAAACAAAGATGAACTCGTCCGAATCACCCTAAATGTTCTGCATTCTTCCATTGATGAAACTGCAATATAGGTAATTATCAAATATTTATAAATTCATTTGATGCACATGCTATTGTGCAGTATTAACAAAAGGACCATTCTATTTTCATTTACAATTATTCACTCGTCAATAAATACTAAAAAATAGTATCAAATACATCATTTTTTTAAAACACGGGGGCTGCCTAATAACTATGTCCGGTCGTGTAGATAGATAGATAGATAGATAGATAGATAGATAGATAGATAGATAGATAGATAGATAGATAGATATTTTAGCTTATATTTTTATTTAATTTTTCTTGTGTTCATATAATTTTCTTCTCTGGATATAAATTATATAGAAAGTTGTCCAAATGTTTTGTATGTCTGAGCGCTTTCAGTTATACATTCAGCCATTATCAAGGGTGATTGTCTTTTTACTTTTAACTTAATGTATGGATTATTTTATGTATGTATCTAGAATTATAATCCATACAATTTTTTTCGTTCAAATCTATCTTACATATTGATAAGTCTGCCATTATCCAATGATTTGAACACTGCTACCACATATGGTCTGCTGTTTCTGGTATATATTTAGACATCCTTGGTAAAATAGAAAGAACAATCTGCATGAATTATTGATTTAGACCTGACATTTCGGGAGAATAAATCATCCTGCATTCGACAGAATTCAAAAGGCTAACTCATGAGTCTGTGAACGCTCGGATTGCAATATATATATATATATATATATATATATATATATATATATATATATATATATATCAGCATGCAGTGTAGATATAGAAGAATCCAAAGGAGTATCCTGTGCATACAATGGTGGGATAACTCGCTCTAAACATATATGGATATAAATACATATAGAGCAAATACAAGAAAAGGTAAGGTAGACACGAATCGGAAGTATAGGCCTATTTCGGTCTTTATTTTACAAAGGATTTTATACGAATGAGATTCACAAAGACCTAAAAAAAAACGAATAGAAATAACGGTCGCTCCTTTAAAAGAGAAAATTTAAGAGAGCGACCGTTATTTCTATTCGTTTAAATTTTAGTTGACATCCGCTCTTACGCGTGCTCTTTGATTATATGTTGCGTATATACATATGCTTATGTATGAATGTATGTGTGTGTGTGTGTGTGTGTATGTGTGTGTGTGTGTGTGTGTGTGTGTGTGTGTGTGTATTCACCAAACTGATGTAATGATGTATTTTTTCTTAGATTTTCTCTTTTAAGGGAGCAATCTTTATTTTTATTCATTTTTTTTAGGTCTTTGTGAATTTCATTCGTGTAAAATCTTTTGTACAATAAAGACGGAAGCTGATGATCGTTCGCCTGAAATACGCCTGTACTTCCGATTCACCATGAAATAACGTGTCTGCCTTAATTTTTCTTATATATACATACATACATACATATATATATATATATATATATAATGTCTATGCAAACATCAGGTTGATACTACAAACTGACCGTTTAAAAGATTTGAATTTAAGTTCACTCATGTTCATGATAAAGATTTGAGAAAATTTGAGAAATATACGTCACAAAAATTTTTTTTTTGAAAATCAGTCTATTTTTGGTTTTTACTTTTTGATAGAGCTGTAACTGAAGAGATGGGAAATTTGGCATGTCTATCTTAATAAATGAAAAGGGTTAAGGAATGGGAGGTCGTTAAATTAAGAATTGGGTTAAACAAAACAGAAGAGAAAGGGAAGGGGCGGGATATAAAAAATGTATAGAGAAAAAAATAAAGAAGGGGAAAAAAATAAAAAGATTTTTATTTTTTTATTTCTGTATCTTTTTTTTTAATTTCTTTCTTTCTATTTTTAATCTTATTTTTATTCTCATTTTGATATAGACCTACTGTTGCTGAGGAGGCGTGAGATCTCTCTTAGGGATTTCATGCTGAAATGTTCATTCAACATTTTTGAATTTTGAAAATTTATTTTAATATATATATATATATATATATATTTATTTATTTATTTATTTATTTAAAATTAATATAGTTTACATTGCGACACAGAAATTTCTGTTTCGAGATTTAGATCTCGGCAATGTTAGACCGTTGTTGAGTATAAGAAACAACACGTTTGTTATTTATGGATGCGAGAAGGCAAAACAAGTTATGCGTGTGTTTGTTTTAACTAATCAGAATAGAGATTTACTTTAAATTTGAAAAAACTTTATATTTTTGTGAAATACATGATTTCTTATTTGAATTATAACGGCAAAAGTGTCAGCCTATTTCAAAACCCCTGTCTAGACTCCATTTCCGTTGATGTATCTATTATTGTTACAAAATTTTTTCCTTTAGTTTTCTCTGTATCTCAACATTTTCTAAAACAAAAAAAGAAAAAAGAAAAGAAAGAAAACATTTTATATTTTTGATCTAACTTAAATTGATCTTTGAGTGTAATTATACTTTTTTATTTAGATTCGATATGCATTTTATTATATTTTTTAATATCTATTTATTTATTCAAATTCTTGAAATTCATTTTATTATTTTTATAATATCTATTATATTATTATATACTAATACAATTTTTAATATCATAGTTTTTTTTAATATCTATTTAATTATTAAAAATTAAAATATCATTTTAGTTATTTTAATATCCATTTCATTATTATTCTTTCATAATATAAAACAAATTATTAGATATATGTAAGTTAATAAATATTTTCATTTTTTATTTTGTAACAAGAATCTTTTTAAGGTGAACATTTTACAATGTTTACATATTAAATTTGGGATGTGCGTTGTGGAAGCAGTGGATGCCGACTCGAAACGACAAATTTGAGAGCCGAGTTCGAACTTCAGTTGAATTCCTTGCATTCACTTACGCACAAATACGCATGGGAAGAGTATTAATCCGACTATTCCCCCAGTTATGGGTTAAATAATGGTACAAATTGGGTTCTGTAGCCTTGGTCGGCAACCAGTCTACCGCAGAGAGCAATGGTAACCAACTTCGTGATAAATTTCTGCCAAGTCAGTCATGTGTTTCTTTCGACAAATGATCACCCAAAGCGAGTATGGCATTTAACTGGATGACATATGACATTGATTTCATTACCTTTATTTAACAGATTTTTATTCTTAAGAAAAATAAATTAAATATTATTTATTTAATAGATTTTTATTTCTTAAGAAAAAAAATTATAAATTTTATCACGGCATTTATTAAGCGGCAAATTTATTATGTTTATCTTTCAGGAATAATTGACCTAGAATAACCTTGAATATATTTATTCCGTGTATAATGCTACTGCCTCCTGTTTACTACGCTTATAACTTTCTGTTGAATATTCAAGCAAACATTTTGCACATCTACCATGAGTGTTTATTTTGTGTATAAATCATTATATATATATATATATATATATATATATATATATATATATATATATATATAATAAAAGTGTGAGAGATCGTGAACGTTTTGTTTAAAGTGTATATCTATTATTGCTGTTATTATACGTGTTATGATACATTAAGTGTCCATAATGGTATTTGTGACGCTACACGTGTTTCGAGTCTAAAATTGACTCTCATCAGGCGAATAAATTTGTGGCTTTACGTATCGAGTTCCTTTGGTAATGAGTTTATGTTACCAAATAATTCTATAAAATTAAAAAATATAGGTTTAATATAATAATGGCCAAAATGTCATGAATATCACAATAAAGATGAGGACAACAGTTGGAACAATGAGAAAAAGGAACTCGATACGTAAAGCCACAAATTTATTCGCCTGATGAGAGTCAATTTTAGACTCGAAACACGTGTAGCGTCACAAATACCATTATGGACACATAACATGCATAATAACAATAACAATAAATATACACTTTATACAAAAAGTTCACGGCTTCTCACACATTTTATTCTATACCAATTTCTCTCGTTGGAACAACCCTATTTCTTTTTCTAATATATATATATATATATATATATATATATATATATGAATAAAGATAAAAGGAAAACTTATCTTTATCTTAACTGACGCATTACGTCTTCTGCTGCACTTTATCAAGGCAAATGCAAGAAGGGTTTTTATTTATTTATTATTAGTTTTTCAAATTTTTAAAACTTAAGAAACGCTCATAAAGATTCATCTGGTTAACTGTAAAGTCAGGGTAAATTATGGAGGGTGCTAAGTGCTGTAATTTAATGCCTTATAAACAAATGTGAATAATTGATATTCTTGAATTATTTATCTTAAAGAAAAGGAAGTTATAATTTTAACCGTTTCCAAATGAAATATATATATTGACACTGAAGTCGACACCCAGAGTCAACAGTGTTTCATGCTAAACATACTCGTCCGACCATGTGCATTGTGGATTTTGCTCGGCCTTTTTATATGTACAGGTCAGGGATACATTGTGGGTAGTCTATTGTATTATCTTAACGGTTATTTAATTGGGCGTGGTTAGTTAATTTATTTATGATTTACTTTCTTTCTTTCTTTATTTGAATTAATTTATTTTAGTTGTTTTTGTTTTTTTATTTTATTTTAGTTATTTTTTAATTTATTTTTGTTCGCTTTCAGTTTTTCGATTTTAAGTAGCAATTGTTTTCGTGCCTAGATTTTAAGCTGAATTCTAATCGTATATTTAATGGTTTGATTTGGTTTGGGAAAGTAATTTCCTCCAGGTAGAGTTTAAATTTTGGAGTTGATTGTTGTAGTCTAATGTTCTTTTCCTTATTTTCCATGATATTAGTGTTTTGTTTTGTTTTGTTTTGTTTTTTGTTTTTGTTTTTTTTTTTGTTTTTTTGTTTTTTTGTTATTGTATTTTCTTTGTTTTCTTTAATCTCCCGGATATGTTTAGAAAGTAAAAACACAAAGCAGGGAAAAATGCACATAGCCTGACGATTGCGCTTAGCATGAAACAGATTGTTACCTCTTAGTGTTAACTTCAATGTTCACTTTACATACGCTCTATTGAGCACTTTAAGCAATAAATGTAACATACCTTAAAACTATATATATGAGTGTGTGCCTGTGTATACGAACACATAGATAGATAGATAGATAGATAGATAGATAGATAGATAGATAGATAGATAGATAGATAGATGCTTTATTAACCACGACTGACAAAGTACTGAGCTTGTATTTTTTATTTGATTTTTCTTCTTCTCCGTAGAAAATTTTACAAATGATTTGTATGTCTGAGAGCTTCAGCCATTACTAAGGATGATTTTATTTTTATTTTTACCTTGATGTATGGATTATTTTATAAAGTTATAAGCCATACATATAGATTTATAATTCTGCCATTATCTCATCATTTGATTAGATAGATAGATAGATAGATAGATAGATAGATAGATAGATAGATATCACACCACTCAATAAATCACTCAATAAATCTAACTAATTAAACAACAACCTTTAGCAAAATTCGACTTTATTTATCAACATAGTCTCCTTCTTGGGGGATACACTGATTCCAACGCTTTTCTAACAATTAGATGCATTTTTGTGGAGCGATTTATCTTTAGCCTCAAAATACGCCCCAGTTTCCTATGTCACTACATCACTGAAGCCAAATCTCTTTTCCTTGAGCATTCTTTTTGGGTCTACAAACAGCCAGGAGTTGCTGTTGGCTATATCTGGAGAATAGGGTGGATGCGGAAATAATTCAAAATACTTTTACCATCGTTGTTGATCGACGTGTGACATAATACGTTGCATTGGTGTAAGATCATTTTTTTTTATTTGTGGTCGTTTTTGGCAATTTCTTTCTTCAAACGCACCAATAATGCTATATAATATTCGCTATAGATGTTCTTCCTTTCTCAAGGTAATCGATGATTAAAATGCTTTGCGGATGCCAAAATACGAAGGCCAAAATCTTACCGGCTGATGTTTACGTCTTTTCGTCGCTTTGGATGGCTTTCAGCTGCTGCTATGCACTCAGCTGACAACCGATTTGACTCCGGAATTAAGTGATGGATCGATTTCATCCGTTGTCACATATTTACGCAAAACCTCCTTCTTGTTGCGTTGAAACAACGCTCTGACGTTGCAAACAACGCTCTGACGTTGCAAACAACGCACTGACGCGTTGATGTTTTTGATCGACTGTAAGCAGACGTAGCATCCACTTTAAACACAGCTTTGTGTTTTTTCTTTTGTTTTTTTTTTTGTGTTATCTCGGACAACTGACGATTTTGCGCGATCTGAGCGTTCAGCATTATTTGTGTCTGTACGCTTGTGTTTCATAATAACACGTATCAAGCCATTGTTTTGCATGAACAGTATTTGTCTCATCATAAAGCAATGTGTGTGTGCGTCGCATGCACCCTAGATGGGTTGTACCAGCCGCCTTCCCGAAGTTTCATTGGGATTTGTTTAAGGACAGGGTCCCAAGTCCTACCCTGTTGCTGAACCCATAACTGGAAGGAAGGGACGGATTAATACCTTTCGCAAGGGTACTAGCGTTTAAGTGAATGCAGAGCATTCAAGTGGAATTCGAAATCGGCTCACCGATTTCTCTTTCCGAGCCGACGTCCACTGCACCACAACGCACATCCGTCACTAAACGCTTACAGCACCTGGTATTCCCAAGCGGTCACCCATCTAAGTACTAACCGGACTCAATGTTGCTTAACTTCGGTGATCGAACGGGAACCGGTGTATCTAACGTGATATGACTGAAAGCACACATCATAAAGCAATGCTTTATCAACACACGAAATTCTGATTTTTCCATTGCTTTGAAAATTTGCAACAGTAGCTTCACGTAAATAACTCTAATTTGTTACCTAATAATCTGATTGGGCCCAAATTTTGTCACATACCATTTGATGGTTAGTACTTCATAAAAATTACATGGATTTTTATTAGTGGCACCATCTTTATGTCAGACCCGAGATCTATTGAATGTTGTGATAGATAGATAGATAGATAGATAGATAGATAGATAGATAGATAGATAGATAGATAGATAGATAGATTTGTGCTTATTGATTAAGTAATTGTATTTTTGTTTTTTTGTTTTTTGTTTTTTACAGAGGGTAGAATATGGAAACATATACACAAGTCATTTACTCCCATAAATAACCACTCTCTCCTCAGGTCAGGCAGTTAAGTGCCATACGTGATACACGCTTGGGCGATCATGTCTCGAAAGATACATGACTGACTGGGCAGAAGATTATCCCGCAGTAGGTTGCCATTGCTTTCTGCGGTAGACTGGTTGCCGACCAAGGCTATAGAACCCAATCTGTCCTGCTATTTAACCCATAACTGGAAGGAAGAGACGGATTAATACCTTTCCCAAGGGTATTTGCGCGTAAGTGAATACAATGGATTCAACTGGAATTCGAACTCGGCTCCCCGATTTCTCGTTCCGAGCCGATATCCACTGTACCACAAACGAGTTGTAAAATTGCTGCTATTCTCGTTGTCAGTTTTGACAGGAAGACGATAGGCATGTGCACATTTGCAAGTGTGCAGTTATTCATACTTGATTTATTGCGATTGTCGAAGATCATTCGTTGGTAAGACATGTCTTCATTCAAATTAAGATGAAAGAAATGCATAGTATGCCCTCTATTCGGTTAAAAACTTGCATAACTGTTGTGGATTCCGGTTGAGAAACCACAAAAAATAATAAATAACAAAAACAGATATGGAGATAGAAAATGTAAGTTATATTAAACAAAAATATACAAATTGGAAAACGGGATAGTCAGTTCAGGAATACTATTAGTAGAAACCAGTGCATACAGTCTTGCAGTGAAATAGTATGTCCGGGTAATGAGTCTATATCCAACACAACTCCAACTAAGTCTGCACTAACTTACGGACCAAATGACTGCTTACTAAACTCTCTAACTACTATATTTAGTTGTCCCTCCCACCAAGTGCAACATGTGATACATGGATAGTTATGAGTGGGATTTCCGGGCTATAAGGCCCGGCTAAAAATACCTGTCTATTTTTCCCCAGTCGTGCTTCTACTCTTCGGCGGAACCACGACTGGGTTATTGCTCTCTGCACGGAAGCAGAGAGCGCCCTCTACCCGAAGGTCGAGGGCTGACAGTGTCAGAGAAGCAAAGACAACTCTCTAACTACTATAATTAGTTGTCTCTCCCACTAAGGGCAACATGTGACACATGGTCAATTATGAGTGGGATTTCCGGGCTATATGGCCCGGTCAAAAAATACCTGTCTATTTTTCCCAGTCGTGATTCGACCCTTCGGCTGAACCACGACTGGGTTAGTGCTCTCTGCTATGAAGCAGAGGGCGCCCTCTACCCGAAAGCAGAGTGCTTAGAGTGTCATAGAAGCAGAGACAACTCTCTAACTACATTATTTAGCTGCCCCTATTTCCGGGCTATATGGCCCGGCCAAAAAATACCTGTCTATTTTTCCCCAGTCGTGATTCTACCCTTCGGCGGAACCACGACTGGGTTAGTGCTTTCTGCTTGGAAGCAGAGGGCGCCCTCTACCCGAAAGCAGATAGCTGACGTTTTCATAGAAGCAGAGACAACACTCTAACTACTATATTTAGTTGTCCCTCCCACAAAGGACAACAGGTGACACATGGTCAGTTATGAGTGGTATTTCCGGGCTATATGGCCCGGCCAAAAAATGGCTGTCTATTTTTGCCCAGTCGTGCTTCTACCCTTCGGCGGAACAACGACTGGGTTATTGCTCTCTGCTCGGAATCAGAGAGCGCCCTCTACTCGAAGGCAGAGACATGACATTGTCATAGAAGCAGAGACAACTCTCTAAGTACTTTGTTTTGTTGTCCCTCCCAGTAATGGCAACATGCGACACATGGTCAGTTTATAACTGGAATTTCCGGGCTATATGGCCCGGCCAAAAAATGGCTGTCTATTTTTGCCCAGTCGTGCTTCTACCCTTCGGCGGAACCACGACTGGGTTATTGCTCTCTGCTCGGATGCAGAGAGCGCCCTCTACTCGAAGGCAGAGATATGACATTGTCATAGAAGCAGAGACAACTCTCTAACTGCATTATTTAGCTGTCCCTTCCACTAAGGGCAACTTGTGACACATGATCAGTTATGAGTGGGTTTCGCGGCTATATGGCCCGGCCATAAAATGGCTGTCTATTTTTGCCCATTCGTGATTCTACCCTTCGGCGGAACCACGACTGGGTTATTGCTCTCTGCTCGGAAGCAGAGAGCGCCCTCTACCCGAAAGCAGAGAGTTGACAGTGTCATAGAAGCAGAGACAACTCTCTAACTACTACCGTGCTCTGTATAGACAGGATTATATGTACACATCAGGAGAGTCAATTATTCCATAAAATGGGTAGGTCCCACAACAATAACATATATGATTTTTTTTTTTTTACTGGGAGACTTTTGTACCTTGTCCCTTCAGAACGTAGGCGATCATGGCCTTCCACGTCTCCCTATTCCTGGTGGATCTGAACACACTTTCTCCTCTGACACCAAGCAAACCCCGTTCTATCGTCCACCTGCTCAGGCCCTTCAAATATGTTATCTGCTGCTTTCCTCTGTCTCTTTTCCCTTCTATCTAGCCTGTTAGTATCAGGTTCTCCGAGCCCTCATTCTTCATTGCATGTCCCAGGAACTTTAATTGTCTCTTTCTGATTAATTTCCTTTTTGTCTCTATCCTTTCCAAAACCTCATCATTGCTCACATGCTCGGCCCACGATATTCACAGCATCCTTCTTTAGAACCACATGTCAGCTGCTTCAATTTTGTTCTTCATCTTTGATGATACTGTCCATCATTCCCCGTATTGAAGAACTGACATCACATAGCTATCTAGCACTCTCTTCTTTGTTTCTAGTGAAAGTTTCCTGTGCCTTAATACTTTACTCAGCTTCTAGGAACGCGTCCTTCACCATGCCAATTTGTCTTCGGATCTCTGTGTCGCACTTTCGGTATTCTGTTAGAACACTTCCCATTTATTAAAATTTTTGTACCTGCTTGATTTGAGTATCTCCCAACTATATTTGGCATTTTGGGCGGCTCTTTTTGCTCATGGCCATGCATTCAGTTTTCTTGCAGTTTTATTAGTAGTTCTTTTTGTCACTCTCTTCGGCTATCTTCTGTAGGAGGTTTTATAGTTTCCTTTCCATGTCTACAATCAGCACTGTATCGTCTGCGTACAGTATGTTATTCCAATTGTGGCCTCCGATCACAGATCACAGATCACAGATCCTAGCATAACATCTAGGGTCCTCAAAATAGTCTCACTGTACAAGTTGAACAGATCCGGTGAAAAGACACACCCTTGTCTTACGCCCCTTTCAACGGTTAAAAATGACATCTGACAACACCATGCTTCTTCGAACACAAGAACAGTACCATTTAACAGAACATCGGGTGGTTTTTCAACGACGTCATCAGCTAAAATGGATAGCACTTACTGCTCGTAAGAAAATAATGACATAATGAAAATGTTGTCGTTTCACATGACTTCAAACTAAAGTTTAAGAAGGATGCTCCCATCAATACTGGAAAGAGCGATAACAGCGACTGGAAACCTAGTTTCCTGAAAAAAATTGTTTTAATAGAACGATTTTATGTATTTCAACCGAGAGTATTATTAGCTGCTAGTTCCGTGAATACCGAATCTTTCCTTATAAGGAAACGGATAATTTTACTATTACCTTTGTATGCTTTTCTGTTTGCATTTTATTATCAGTTTGGACTTAGAATTATGTAAATAAACCATCATCATCATTAATAGATAAAACCGTCGTCGTTGGCTCTATCCCTTATCCAAGAATTTCATTTCTTTTTTTGATCGTATCCTTTGTGATGATGGCGTTGATGACTACATTTGCCGCCAACGTTTAGATTCAGGACTAGAAGCCTCCAAACCTGCTCCCGCCACCCATTCCCTATCGCCATTGGAGGTGCCGATGGCCTGAATTTGTTTAAAGTGGAAGTGATCCGCTTACTTGATTTCATGGCCTTCCTCTGCGGCACATATGGAATAAGAGATGCAGAATCCAGTTATGAAACTGCAACCGACTACCGTTGACTCTGTTATAATTTCGAGTGACGCCTTCTGTAGCATGTCCGTCATGCGTAGCCCTCTTTATCCGCTTGTTCAACCATTGAAATTAGTTAAAATTATAACCCGCTTGTTATATCCTTGGGATTAGCCTCACTTAGTCTGGATCCTTGTCTTCGAACTTGCCGCCAAAGGTGGCCATAACAAGCGTTTAAAATTCCCGATGGCATATCTCTGAGATTCATTGGACCACGCAATCCTCTTTAATTTTTTATTTGATATTAATTCAGAACAGTTAATTTCATTCTTTCAAATATTTTAATAACGGCAATTATAGAAACAAGTTCTCATATAATTAATGATATTTTCATACTTTTAATTCTTTTCTTATATATTGTTTTGTTTCTATTGAAAAAAGTAACCTTTGATGACGAACTGTTTACTCCGACATCCAGAGCAAAATATTTGTATGTCTATGCGTGTACTTCTGGTCGCTTCTTGTAATGAACAAAGTACTGAATTACAAAAGTATTATTTGTGGTACATTGTACACTTTATTGTAATTGTTCAAGATCATTTTTTTAATAATTTGGTTGTTTTGTTTTTATGGCATATCAACCTCGGCGGATCATTTATTGCCAACTAAATATTTATTTATGGTAATACCCTTTTCTTTCAACAATTTATTGTTGTTTTTATATAAGTTTTTTTGTCTAGTAATACTTTTTTTCGAGAATCAAGATTCATTGGGACTTGTTTTTTTTTAGGGCAGGGTCCCCAAGTCCTACCCTGCTATTTGACCCATAACTGGAGGGAAGGGACGGATTAATACCTTTCCCAAGGGTACCAGTGCTTAAATGAATGCAGGGTATTCAACTGGAATTCGAACTCGGTTCACCGATTTCTCTTTCCGAGCCGATATCCACTGCACCACAACTCACATCCGTCACTAAACGCTTACAGCACCTGGTATTCCCAAGCGGTCACTCATCTAAGTACTGACCAGGCTCAACGTTGCTTAACTTAGGTGATCGAGCGAGAACCGGTGTATTCAACGTGATATGGCCGTAAGTTTGTTTTTTTTAAATAAGAAATGTCTTGATTCAAACGAAATAGAAAAATAAAGGTACATTCAACTCTTCTATTCGAAAAAAAATGCATATCTATCATTTTTTAAGAGAAACTTTATATCTTTATGCAATGTGAAGGAAGAAAAGGAAACATTCCAACTTGTTTGTACATGCCGATAGACATCGTAGCCGCAAAAGATAAAATGAAGGCGGAAAAGACAAGAATTTTGTGGAGGTTTTAGAATAGCGACTATTTACATAATTTCGATGTTATGAATTTTACAAGTGCTTTGATAATGATTCTAAAGAAGTTTTATAGTCAGGGGAATCAGTGGGTTATTTAAAGAATACTGTTAGTTCATAAGAGTAAGTTTTTTATGTAAAGAAAAATTTCATTAAATTTTTTTTTGAGAATAACAATGATTTTTTTTCCAAGTACAAATTATACTGATTAACTCATAGCTGGAAACAAAAAAAAAAGATAGATTCATACGTTTGCCAACGGTATTTGTGCGTAAGTGAATGTAATGAACCCGACTTGAATTAGACCTCGGCTGTTCGATTTTATCATTCTGAATTGTTATCCAATAAAACACAAGCACACATCCCTGAAAATATGACCTCTTAGTTGTGGGTTTGCTACCTTAATCATTAAACTAAACTTAGATGTGCCGCAATGAAGATAATGTTATATCTGTTTATTAATATAACCTAGTGTGACACAATGCCATGATTGTGGAGCGCCAGTTTAGCCTCAGATTTGTTAAATTAGTAAATATAGATTTATATGGAGCTGTTAAGCACTGTAGAAACACAAATTTTTCTACTTGAACCCAGACGAGGCTACAGCGAACGGCAGAGTCTCGTCTGGAGAAAAGTAGACATAACCGATCTTGCTTTTTCAGGGTTTACGCGCTCGGAAATCCAACGTTTAAAACGGCCTTGGGTCAACGTGAAGAACTTGGGTAATTACCCACAAATATTTATTTTATGTATCAACAATTAATGTAACTGCATTGAGAATATATTTTTTTTTTTAATCATATCACCCCAAGCAAGGCGGTGACGCCACTGACGCGCATGGGGCTACTTAAGAGTAGAATGATTGGAAAAGAGAAAGCCGGGAACCACATCCTAAACAGGAAACAAGGGATAAGCCTCTTCACCTGTTCAAAAGACATGGGTGGAGTGTGAACCGGGCGAACTTATGAAATTTGTAAAAGTGTCTTTACTAGTGTGAATGTTTGTAAGTAGATTTGATTAACGAAACCTGAAGTAATTGCCTTCATTAAGAAAGAAAAAAGGTGTTTCTTTACTGTCTTTTCTACAGATATTTTCAAGGTAATTGTTCAAATAAGCTGTTCGCTATGGTACCTAGACTTTATGAATTTAATGGCGTCGGGATTTCATCATATTGCAGTTGAGTTGGCTATATGTAGCCGTAAGTTCTATGCTAACAGTTTCTTTTCTCGCAAGTCTTACTTGTGAATATCATTTTCAGCTCCATGCTTTCCAGCTAAATTTAAACTTCAAAAATTGAAATGTAATATCGATCACTATTGACTGATTACTCTTTTTCTCTTCCCGTTCATTAGTAATGTTTCTGTTCCTAATTCTTCCGCACTTCGTTATCCCTTGTTTTAATGACCTTACTGTATTGCATGGAGTGATCAGTCAGTTAGTTAAGTGTCATACGTGATACACGCTTGGGCGATCATGTCTCTTTCGACTCATGACTGATTAGGTAGATTTTCCTGCAGTAGGTTGCTATTTCATTCTGTGATAGACTGGTTGCTAACCAAGGCTACAGAACCCGATCTGTAGTTTATTCAACTCATAACTGAAGAGAGAAAAGATGAATTTACACTTTTCCCAAGTTTATTTACTCGTAAGTGAATGCAACGAAATCTACTGGAATTCTAACTTGGGTCTCCCATTTCTCATTTGAACCGATATCCAAAACACTAGAACATACATCCATTGAGAGACACCGATCTTTAAAAAAAGAAGTTTTGTGTTATTGTCATTTAATACTCAGATGTATATTTATTCCAACCATTTCTCTTGAGTTATTTAGTTTATATTGCTGTTTAACTTCTATCAGCTTAAAGAATGCTAACAACTAAAAGTAATACATTTTTGTGGCCGACAAAAGTATGACTAACATCAAAAGCAGAAAATAGAAACAGTGACCGACAAAAGTGTGATTGACATCAAAGACAGTCGGCTTGAAAGGCAATAACCGGCGAAGATGATGTATAGATTATGCCTGGCCATAGATGACACAATTGAGTAAAAAGCCGGGAAGGCAAAAATGCGTGGAAATTTCATATTATCTGGCCGAAATCAGAACACCGAGAGAACTCAGAGGGAACGCAGAGAAGAGAGAAGAAGAGAAGACAACTCTCGCTAGCCAACGACTCCTAACAACTCCCTCGTATGTGCGCGATTCTCTCCGGCTACATCTTCCTCCACACAACCGTCACCAATGGAGAATAAAAATATGAGTTTATAATTTTATATATACGCGTTCTGTGTTCTTCGTTTGTCGGCCAAAATGATTCTTGTTTTCCAGCAGCCGAGGCAGTATATAACATAAATACTAAGTTTAGCTTAGTCTAACACAAAGCCACTATTGTGAAAAACCTCATAAAAAAATTGTATCATCAGTACTACCAAATATCTGCAAAAATAGATTGTTATACTGCGTGCTTAACGAAACCCTATTATTTGAACGTCTGTTGGAATGCAACTTAACCTCATATATATCAGGTGGAGCTCATATATACAATCCTTTGCGAATGATACTGGACAAACAGTCGCTTCCGTGTACCTGGCTCTCTGTCATATTTTACAGAATTGCTGCTATCTCTGCCCGCTCACCTAAAAAGTAAACCCTCAAAACACCTATGACTTTGTCTTTCTGGGGTAGTCGTAGGTGAAAAATTTACTTTAGAGAGAAGTTAGTATATATTGGGCTTACCCGGGATATGGCCGAAATAGCGCACCGACGTGCTGCGCTACAATTATCCTCCATCTGTCGCGGTCATATACCAGACGCTGAGTTTCCGTGAATGGTTTTTTGGTGTGCTCATCGTGTGGCGTGTCTTACGCGTTTGTTCCTGGCGAAGCCCATTTCTCTCCATGATAGACCACTGCCGAAGTTTTCCAACTAGATGGTCCGCTTTGGTTGCAAACACATGGCCGTTGTAGTTCATCTGAGGAACCCTTTCACTCTGACCAGTGACCTGAGTCGAGGAGGTTCTTCAGTTAGTGATGCCTTCGTGTGAGTTTAGCCAGCCAGCTGAAACGGGTTAACTGGGCATGAAGCCATCACGCGAGCGATTAAGAAGGTTGAGGACCAGCAAAACCCGTCCCTCCCTCAAAGTTGCAGCGTGCCAAACATCAAAGTTCGTACCTCTGTCCAAAGCCTTAATGTCCACACACACACACACACACACACACACACATATATATATATATATATATATATATATATATATATATATATATATATATAAAGAGATTGCAGTAGACATGACACTTGTATACATTATTTCGTTGCAAATTTAAATGTATATGCACTTAGTTTTATCTTACACACATACACTTACTCCACCGTCCAACAAATTCACACATTTCAACATTCAAGATTTTCTCACACACATATTTAAAAAATCGTTCATCGTTTTAATACACTCGACACATGTATTATCATGCACACATACGTACAGACAAGCGTTCCTATACAGACATACACACATACATTTACATTTAAAATAATCGTCTATTGCTTTATTACACGTGATACAAATCTGACTAAGAATCAAACCACAAACAACATTCCAGTATACTGTCTTTTTGTCTGTCATTTAATGTTCAGTGAACATAGAACATTTAAATTATTATTAACAGAGTGGAGTTATACAGAGAAAATTAGACAGGTCCATTTTTTGTGTCGCACATGGCTGTAGGCCGAGAAGAAATGGTGGTAGTGGGTTTTTTGTTCGATTGAGTGTATAGTAGCATGAGGGATTGGTCTGGGAACTGCTGCTACTATGGTGTAGTGGGTGAGTATAATAACTATGACCTCTCCCGTCGATTATAGGCATTGAAGTATGTTAGTAGAGGTGTCGAAATTTATTTTATTTAGGCTAGGTTTAAACTGTTCGATGTAGATAGCTTCTATAACACTGGGTGTATTTACTAAGAAAAAAATGACTTATCCCTTCTTGAGATTTTAATTATGGGATAAGCGTGTAGTGTAATGGAATCAAAAATTAAAGAACTGAGTCTATTTGTAAGTAATTGCAATAAACTCGACTGAAATTCAGATTTGATTGCATTCACTTAGGCGCAAATATCCTTGGGAAATGTATGGATTCATTTCTTCTTCCCCCCACCAGTTTTTTTTTTTTTTTGTACGGTTTGAGACGACAAAGCAGACTGTTATTTGCTAATCTTACTTCAGGGTAAAGAGAGCTTCTGTGTATACAGTGCCTGTTAGCTTTGGTTGACAGTCTGTCTTGGAGAATGATCTGATTTTAAAACTGGTCTAGATTGAACTTGTTGGTCGCTGATGATAACCCTTCAAGGGACCAATGCCTTCACCCTTGTGATGAGGGCGGATGAAGCGCGGCTAGGTAACCAGTTTTCGAAAAACGGAAGAAGAATCGAGGCACACCGGTGTCATTTTCTTTCCAGATAAGAACCATAGAAAATTGGATGTGCGGATGGTGTAATGGATAGCGACTCGAAATGAAAAATCAGAGAGCCCTGATCGAATTCGAGCCGAGTCCATTTCATTCACTTATGAGCAAATACCCTTGGAAAATGTACGAATCCATTCTTTTCTCCACCCAGATATGGGTCTAATATAAAGTAAAATTAGGCTCTTAAGCAACGCTTAGCGACCAGTCTAGAATATGGACTACTCTAAATTCTAAACTGACAATTGCCCATAGTCTGCAACCCTTAGCAACGAGGAGAAATATGTAAAAACATCTAAGTTTGGCCACAAGCATCCAGTTATCGGCTCAATAGCAGCACAGAGTGGGTTCTGTAACCCAGGTTGGCAACAGAGATGGCGACACGATAAAATCATCCATCTACGAGCAAGCCCGGCTCACTCGTAGTGATGCACAACCCAAGAAAAAGCACAGCGACTTTTGTTTTATTCATTTTCTAATGGCTTACCAACACTTTGCAGGTTATTTAAAGCCAGAAAATATCTCTAGATTGTAAGAAATTTATTTTTGGTTGGGATAATAATGATTAAGTGGCACAAGTTTTACTAATTAATCGATAGTTTCTGGAAAGAAGAGGTGGATTTTTACCTTTCCCAAGCTGGACGGTCAGTTACGTACCGGACATTAGCGTACCACACAATTGGGTACCAGAACATTTACGTCCCTAGTTAAGTGCATATCTCTAGTCATTTTTTGTTGTTATCATATTTTTTAGGAGATGCTATTTGCAAACCAATTTTTAATTATTCTAAGAAATTAAAAAGATAATTATCATAACAAATCTGTTATCAAAAATAAAACTACAAACAAGAGAATCATAACGCTATTAAATAAGTATACTCCTGAAAACGGGATCAATTTCTTAACCCGAGAACACTATCCATGGATATATAGTCAGTCAGTTAAGTGCCATACGTGATACACGCTTTGGGTGATCATGTCTCGAAAGAGACATGACTGACTGGGCAGAAGATTATCCCGCAGTAGAAGGAAGAGACGGATTAATACCTTTCCCAACGGTATTTGCGCGTAAGTGAATGCAATGAATTCGGCTGGAATTCGAACTCGGCTCCCCGATTTCTCGTTCCGAGCCGATATCCAATGCACCACAACGCACATTCACATGGATATATAGTACCCAGCGCAAATGACGCCATTTTAGTTACAATTTAATTAAATTTTCAGTACCTGATTTTCTTACCTAAATAAAATGCTTTTCTGTTCCTATTAATGTTAGCTCAAAATAAAAATTATTATTTATATTTAATATTTTTTTGATATTTTCAAATTTGAGTATGATATATCCATGGTTAGTAGTGGTGCAACTTTAATTGATGGTTAATGTTTCAGGGTTGTCTATGGCTATATTGTGTTGAATACACCGGTTCTCGTTCGATCACCGAAGTTAAATAACATCGAGCCTGCTCAGTACTTAGATGGGTGACCATTTGGGAATACCAGGTGCTGTAAACGTAAAAACCAAGAATGGTCCAATGGTCCTCCAGGTTTGGGGGTTGGGCTCAGGGCTAACTGTCCTGTCCCATAAAAAGAAAGTTTGTTACTGAAACAGTAACAAAAGTTACAGCCCTACACACCATTGGGTGTAAAAGGGTATGATGATATTCCAGGGTTAAAAGGGGTGGTTCTTAACATTCGTAACTTTTGAATAATTTGTGAATTTATATTTGCGAGATGTTACAGGAAAAAGCGTGCTAAGAGCTACCAGGGATAGGGAGACGCGGAAAACCATGATCGCCTACGTCCTGAAAGAACAAGGCACATAGAAGACTCGGACACTTTAATTTCTTTTCATATCAATGACGAATCTATGCTAAACGTGACTGATTTGGTTTAGTGATTTTCTAAGCCTAGCTTAGATGTGGCACCTCCGAAAATACGGGGCACCCGAAATGATTTTCAGGGCGCAGCTCAGATCTAGCACAAGGCCAAAATTTGGAAAGCGTTCAGTGAGAATCGAACTCACTACTTGTTGTAGAGTGGCTGACACCTTTGCAGCAATCTCAATGGTGCAATGGCCCATAGTCTGAAATGGGCTATTTAAGTAAAAAATAGTAGTATTCAAGCCGTAATATTCGAGAGTCATTCGAGTAATATTCAGACTAATTAATTCAGCGACTATTGTCATCTAAACCCCTCTTCTTTGTGTTGTAAGTCCTGTCTTGTCTGTTATTGTTAATATTTTTTAAACACTGAATCTGTCATTGCAGTTATAACAAGAATAAACTTGTAAATATTTTTACTACTTTTATTCTTTTCTTAAAAATTTACGGTTACTATCTAGTTTGTTTTTTGTTTTGTTTTTTTCAAAATTTAGGGTAATTGCCTTTAAAAGCTTCAAAAACTTACCTGAGGTACGCAATGACCTAGGGACGCATTCGTCTAAGGACGCATATGTTTTGCTACGAAATTCCCTGTTGCGCAATTGTCCGAGACGCAACTGGCCTAGTACCCTTTTCCAAGTAGTATTTTCGCGCAAATGAATATAACGAACCTAACAGGAATTGGAACTCGGGTTTTCGATTAAAAATTCCGAGCCATTATCCATTAGACCATCTGCACACCCAAGCTTACAACACCTGACATTTGCAAGCAGACACCCATCTAGATCCCAACCAGGCTCGACGTTGTTCAACTTCGGTGATCTTACTGGAAACGTTGTTTCAAACTGACATGACCGTAAGCCTCTTTCTTTTGTACTTATACAACATATTTCATGTTGGATTTATGGTAGGTCCAATATGTCGCAAAAATAAAACAGCGTCTATTTTAAGGACGATCTCTGTCTCCTCACTAACTTTCAAACACGTCTTATTATTAGCCGAAATAACCAGAGCGTTTCATTGCAAATTAAGATCTGCAACGTAATTATGTTAAACTAGCAGTATAGCCCGGCGTTGCTCGGGTGTAATGAAAGCTTTAAAACTAATCCATGATCCTGGAGCTCAGACTCAGCCTAAAGAATATTTTTGTGAAGTTTGATGAGAATCGGATAAAAATTGTGGATTTGTATAAAGGACATACAGACAGATAAACAGACACACACGCACAAACATATATATATATATTATCGATTTTCTGCAGTATTGTAAGAACTGCAACCTTAAAACTTCTGAATATTGTTTCTTATGTCTTTGTTTGTGAGTGTATCAAATTTGATTAAAATCGGACCACTCCTTCTATAACCTGATTTTTTCGATTAGCGATTTTCGATATTATTTGGGTGTACCTCGATACAAAACCCAGCTAAGAACACTCGCAGACGCTTATAGTACGACTGTGTAAATTTTCAAGAAAAATCGATTCAGCCGTTTCGGAGTCTATAGGTAACGGATACACACACACACACACACACACACAGAGGCAAAGTTTTATTTATAAATAAGTTTAGATTAGATATTTCATGTTGGATTTATGGTAGGTCCAATATGTCGCAAAAAAAAAAAAACAGTATCTATTTTAAGGACGATCTCTGTCTCCTCACTAACTTTCAAACACGTCTTATTATTAGCCGAAATAACCAGAGCGTTTCATTGCAAATTAAGATCTGCAACGTAATTATGTTAAATACACATTTATGAAAGGAAATTCTACGCTGCTATTCAACTATCATCTTACCTGTTTAATTTGTCAAGGGTTATTTTCATAATTTGATAGTCTGTCATAACAACCTATTAGCCGTTGGGGGTCGAGCTGACCCCACGTTTGATTTATCACACCTGTGCGTTTTGAAAATAATTCTGTTCCCAGCCGCAGGGAACAGGCGATATCACTCGAGAGAGAAATGACATCCGAAGGACACAGCGTCGTTTAATGGATGAAACCCAAAATGCCATGTAATTGCTCTAGGTATAAATGAAATTAACTAATGTCGCAACCACGTCGTTGTTAACAGCAAATTAACATTAGGACGTATTTTGTGCTTATCGGTGGTAAGTTGAGACTAATGCGGAAACGCTTTCTTTAACCCAAAGAAAAACGACTGCAAATATTTTTTGTCAGAAAATACAAAAATAAATGTAAAATAAATTTCGGAGAAAAAAAAAAATTAGAAGCAAAATAAAAGTAACAAAATGAAAGAGAAAAAAATATACGTGCGGATTCCTTTACACACCAAAAACTTAAATTGACACTATTTGTCAATGCTAACAATGGATATAGCATGTAAGCGAGATAATTCTGACAGGGTGAAGTCCCTATCAATATCTTTACTGAACCTCTTCGCTCAATCACTTTGTAACGCAACAACAAGATGAAAGTTCACTAATTATGTTTTATAAGGATATTCAAGGCGCAAGAGCCACTCGAGGTAGAGGGTTACAGAGTAAGATACACCACCTCAGGCGATGATCCCATCAAAGTTGAAGTGGCCAGCGGAAGTGGATGAAAAGCAAAATATTTTTAGAAGAAATTGGGGAGGAGGGTGAACCGGGCGATATACAAACCTATCTACTCCTATATAATATCAAAAAGTGAAGGGATTGTTGGATGCATACCGTTCTCCGAGGAAACGTGCACTTACTAAGTTTAGAGTAGTAAAAGATTCACCAAATATGTAACAAATGTTTGCAATCGCATACCGTTTTTAACTGGGGTCGAACATTGAGTCCAAACAGTAAAAGAAATATGAAATTTATTAAAGCATATAAGTCCTTTTTACGTATCAAGCAACAGCCGTTGAGAAAAAACTAATTTCTATTGTAATTAGTGCAGAACTTACAACCACGATTTTTTCATCGACTGACTCGCAGGTACAAAAATTTAAATACCTGGGAAGTGTTCTAACAGATGACGGAAAGTGCAGTACAGAGATCCTAAGACACAGAGATGGCAAAGGACTCGTTCCAGAAGCTGAGTAAAGTATTAAAACACAGGAAACTTTCACTAGAAACAAAGAAG
>JBBBDQ010000927.1:6352500-6392500 GCA_037127315.1 Ascarosepion bandense | reverse complement strand
CAAATTCCTGTAAAAACAAAACTATTAATGTGTTGAGATATAGATCGCCCTTAAATGTATACACGAGTAAACCTTGTGGCAATTTTCTGTAATATAGTTGAGTCATAGGTGATCTTCAGATGTATACACTTCGTAGAAATACGTGTATACAAAACTAAAATAGATTTGATCTAAACTTGTTTGTAAATGGAACTTTGTCTGTGTGTATATATGTGAGTGTGTGTGTGTGTATCCGTTACCTATAGACTTCGAAACGACTGAACCGATTTTCTTGAAAATTTACACAGTTGTACTATAGGCGTTTGCGAGTGTTCTTAGCTAAGTTTTGTGTCGAGGTACCCCCGATAAATATCGAAAATCGATAATCGAAAAAATCAGGTTATAGATGGAGTGGTCCGATTTTAATCAAATTTGATACACTCATAGACAAAGACATAAGAAACGATATTCAGAAGTTTCAAAGTTGCAGTTCTTACAATAGTGCAGAAAATCGATAATATATATATAAGGCAAGATGTGTGTGTGTGTGTGTGTGTGTGTGTGTGTGTGTGTGTTTATCTGTCTGTATGTCCTTTATACAAATCCACAATTTTTATCCACTTCTCACCAAATTTCACACAAATATTCTTTAGGCTGAGTCTGAGCTCCAACAACTATTGTTTTTTAGTCTTTCGTGCCAACGGTCATGTCACGTTGAATACACCGGTTCCCGCTCGATCACCGAAGTTAAGCAACGTTGAGCCTGGTCAGTACTTACGTGGGTGACCACTTGGGAATACCAGGTGCTGTTAGCGTTCACGGATGTGCGTTGTGGTGCGGTGGATGTCGGCTTGGAGGAGGAAATCGGTGAGCCGAGTTCCAATTTCAGTCGAGCACACTGCACTCACTTGCGCACTAGTACCCTTGGGAAAGGTATTAATCCGTCCGTTCCCTCCAGTTATGGGTTAAATAACGGGGTAGGACTTGGGACCCTGCCCTTAAACAAATCCCAATGAGACTTGCTCCGTCAGGGAGGAAGCCCGCTCAACCCGACTAGGGTGAATGCGGCATACATACATACATTTCGTGCCAACGTCCAAAGAGCCTGAGCTCCAGGACCATGGATTAGTTTTAAAGCTTTCATTACACTCGAGCAACAGCGGGCTATACTTGCTAGTACACTATAAAATGATGTTTGTCTATATTGCTCTATAATCCTCACTTTTCAACTGACCTGAAATGGAACGAATACGTTCTATAGATGCATCTATAGATGCATCTACTGCTAAGAATGTTGGGGGTCTCTGTGTCGGGCAAGAAAGTTTTTCTCATTTGCATTAATCGTGCACATTTATAAATATATCATTCGTCCGTGTATTGAATACAAAATCTGGTCGTGTTCTCCTGCTATTCATCTCGCGACTCTCGACGAAATTCAAAGAAGGATCTGCAATCTAATTGGTCCTGATCAGACATCTCGACTTCAGTCACTTTCTCACCGATGTGATGTGGTTTCCCCTCATACTTTTCTACAAGTAGTTTCATGGCAACTGCTCTGACAAACTTTTCCCCTGGTGCCGCGTCCACGTGAATTTAAGCGTACTACTAGACTGGCAGCTAGGTCCCACCCTTTTATCACTGACAATAGTTGAATGCAACTTACACTTCTACTCGGTCAGTTTCTTTTCTCGCACTTTCCGCTTGTGGAACTTTCTTCCGTTTATTTGCTTCCATGATTGCTACAATCTCCAAAAATTTAAATGCAACGTCAATTGGCATCGTCTGTCTTCTTGAATCCCGTTCATCTTTTATCCTTTCCTCAATACCCTCTGTACCCAGTCTTTTCTCTTCTCTGATACCCTCTGTGCACTAATTGAGGTTTTGCCTTTCTTTAAATGATTAAAACATAATTCTTTCAAATTGAGTTATCGTGAAAGTTTTTCTTTCAGTGATTTTGTAGCAGACATACTTTCTTCATTATGCACTTTTTGTTCTGTTGTTGTGAAGATACTGACACATAATTTAATCGCTTGCAATCATCTGACCCAGTAGATGGACGAATGATAATTTAGAGTCTAATAAAATATATCCCAACATTTAAACACCGGTAAAGAATAATCAAGAATCTCTACTGGCAGCAAACGGCCTGCATACGGACAGGTAACGACCTCAGTAGATACACAAAGATAGAAAAAGGCGTAAGACAAGGATGTGTCTTTTCACCGGATTTGTTCAACCTATACAGCGAGAATATTTTGAGGACCCTAGATGACACACCAGGATTTGTTATTGGAGGCCACAACCTAAACAACATAAGGTATGCCGACGATACAGTGCTGATTGCGGACACGGAAAGGAAACTACAAGACCTCATACAGAAAGTAGCAGTGGAGAGTGACAAGAAGGGACTACAAATAAACTTTAAGAAAACTGAGTGTATGGTCATCAGCAAAAGATACAACCCAAAATGCCAAATACAGGTGGGGGATAACAGAATCAAACAAGTACAAAAATTTAAGTACCTAGGAAGTGTTCTAACAGGAGATGGAAAGTGCGACACGGAGATCCGAAGGCGAATTGGCATGGCAAATGACGCGTTCCAGAAGATGAGCAAAATACTAACACACAGGAAAACCTCAATAGAAACGACGAAAAGAGTGCTAGACTGCTACGTGATGTCAGTTCTTCAATACGGCAGTGAATGCTGGACAATATCATCGAAAAGGAGGACAAAACTGGAAGCGGCCGAAATGTGGTTCTACTTAAGGATGCTACGGATATCGTGGACTGAGCATACTAGCAACGACGAGGTGTTAGAGGGCCTGATCAGGTGGATGACGGAACGGGAGTTGCCGGGAGCAACAGGAGCAAACATACTAAGAGCCACAAGGGATAGGGAGACGTGGAGAGCCATGATCGCCTACGTGCTGAAGGGACAGGGCACATAGAAAAAGAAGAAGAAGAAAAAATTAGAAAGTCTAGTTCAATCCCTGCAAAAACAAAAACCAAAAAAAAACTGGAGAAAGTCTTTTTTCTGCTTTCATTATCAAAATGGTGCACGTTGTGGTGATACCTTAGAAATATCCTTTCACGAAATGTACAAATGCAAGTAGAGCATTATCAATGCAATATGTAATATCATTAAATGAACTTCCAAAATAATATTTGCGCAAACTTTTCTAATGTAATAGAATGGCCTGTTCAATATAAAAGAGGATAATGAATACGTCTGAATATTTCATTTAAATCAAATAATTCCATGATCTTTGCTTATTATTTTTTAAACTCGTAAGCGTTTTTGTTCTTTCATTATCGAAAGAGTGCAAACATTGCTGTGATTATTAACAAATATAATTCACAAACTATTATACAAATGCATTTTTTAATCAATTCCTCAAAGAAAATTACATAAATTTTAAGAATTTATTGATGCCATTCACGGCACATCAGTGCTTTTGTTAGAAATAGTTATCTTATTTTTTAAAAAGAATTCGGTAACATGATGCAAAATACAATATCAGGTTCATTATTTCGTGTATTTTGTGGACTGACTCTTAAGCCATGTTATAATAGTAACAACGATTCGACTGAAACCTTTTTCAGATAAAAATTCAACTAACAAGACTATCGGTTCACGAAAATAGTCTTGTTAGTTGAATTTAATATTTTCTTGAAACTTTTATTTTAATTTTAATTGAAAGCTTAATGATTAAATTTACTATTTTTTCCCAAAAAAAACCCTGTATTAGTCGATACACCGTGATATTATTTTAATTGGGAATGGACTTAATTAGCTACCTCTACTAAATCGCGAAAAATCTGCATAGTTACTTTCAAACTGAATTTTTAAAAGTGAAAATATTTTCTTGAAACTTTTATTTTAATTTTAATTGAAAACTTAATGATTAAATTTACTATTTTCAGTAAGCAAAATACTCTGGTTTATTTCAAACAGAAATTATATTGATTTGTATATAAAAGTTGGAGTTTTTTTTATTTTCAATTTTGCAAGTTTGCCCCCATTTTTGAGTGATCGACACATTTGTAAAAAAAAAATTAATTCTTGGTTTTAAAAATCTTGCAAAAATAAATATACATCTGTGACACATTAGTTTTGGAAAATTAGCAAAGTTAATGTTAAATTAATCTGATTTACACAAGCATTACTTATTTATAGCGTGATATTTAGAATAAAACTATTTCTTAATCACAGATTTGAACTTTTTGACATGTCCGCCGTAGATCAAAACGTGTTGACAGGTTCCTGATAAGAGATAAGATAAAAAGCGTATGGCGTTCATAAATTACAATATTGTACAAATTTTTTTCAGGTAAGGGAGGAAATTCTGACCTTTTAATTTGCATATAAAATTACCATACAAAAAAACTTCAAATGCACAAAAATAAATAAATAAATTATTTTAAAAATATGAAGGCCAAACGAATTTTATTAAACTTTTCAATTTTCGATAGGCAATTTCATCATCAATTCTTAACTCATAAATCTAACCGCAACAAAGCATTGATGATTTTTAAAATATTTTTGTAATTTTATAAATTAGTACAATTAAAAAGATTAAAACAATTTTTTAAAAATTTTATTAGTAATCGAAAAAGTTTTTCTTCAGACTATAATGTCCTTAATTTTTATTATTTATTCAAGCAACTAAAAGCTTATCAAATTAAATAATATCAGAGTTTTATTTCATTTTTATTTTACTCTTCGGAGCAGATTTTCGGATACAGAGGCCAAATTTGAAATAAAATAAGTGACTTATATTCCTTAATGAGTCCTACGTTTAAATAATAAAATCATGGAGCACAACAAATTAAAATTTATTAAAATGTTATGGATTTACGTGGAGGTGGGTTAACAGTTTTAAAAAATTTTACCAAGATTTTTAAAAATAATAATTTCAAGCATAATTTCATATATTTGTGAATGAGTATTGAAAGTTTCATTAAAACTCGACAATTATTTGATTTTTGCGAGAATTTCCAAATTAATGTGTTCGTCACTGGAAAAAACGTGGGTGATGTAATCATTATGCCTTCCATTGTAAATAGTCGTAACCTTTTGGTTACCCGCTAAATCAAATGAAAACGAGATTTTCTGCCAAAATTTCGAACATATTAGAAGGGATTCATATTTTTTTTTTAATAATTAAAATTACTTTGATTTTTCCTTTTAATAATAATATAATCATTTTGATGGAAAAAGTTCTTTTTTTTTTATTAAGTTTGGGGCTATGCTGTTTTTTAGCGAATTAGTGGAGATGCCTAAACTTAATTTTGTTGGATTTTATTACACACATTTTAATGATGTTAGTGTTTGACATTAATTCAGTCAAACCAGTTTTGTTGTTTTTTTTTTCACTCTCACAATACAGCGTAGTCAGTAAAATAAAAACGAAATGGATTTCCAAAATAATATTTCTACAAAAATGTTGCTGTGAAGATACTGACACATAATTTAATCGCTTGCAATCATCTGACGCAGTAGATGGACGAATGATAATTTAGAGTCTAATAAAATATATCCCAACATTTAAATACCGGTAAATTAGAAAGTCTACTTCAATCCCTGCAAAAACAAAAACCAAAAAAAAAAAACTGGAGAAAGTCTTTTTTCTGCTTTCATTATCAAAATGGTGTACGTTGTGGTGATACCTTAGAAATATCCTTTCACGAAATGTACAAATGCAAGTAGAGCATTATCAATATAACATTTGTTAAGGAATATGTACTGAAAATTACATTTACATCAGATTAATCCCTGATTTTAGGTAAATTTTAAAAAACTCGATGAGAGTCAGTCAGTTAGTTAAGTGCCATACGTGATACACGCTTGGGCGATCATGTCTCGAAAGAGACATGACTGACTGGGCAGAAGATTATCCCGCAGTAGGTTGCCATTGCTTTCTGCGGTAGACTGGTTACCGACCAAGGCTATAGAACCCAATCTGTCCTGTTATTTAACCCGTAACTGGAAGGAATAGACGGATTAATACCTTTCCCAAGGGTATTTGCGCGTAAGTGAATGCAATGGATTCAACTGGAATTCGAACTCGGCTCCCCGGTTTCTCGAGTCGATATCCACTGTACCATAACGCACATCGATGAGAGTACTGCGCTTAAATTCCTAAAGTCTAGGTACCATAGATAAAAGGTTCATCAGGACAATTACAATGAAAGTATTTATAGCAAAGGCAAAGTGAAGCTACATTGCGAAAGTGACTGAAACCGAGTTACCAGATCTGGGACAATACCATTGCAGATTCTTCTTAAGAATGTACCAAGAATCTCCGAATATAGAACAGGAGCACCAGACCATATCTGGAAGCTATTTGCTTAGCATGGAAGAATGGTAGCCTTATGAATATGTAAAATAGTTTCGGGTGGGAAAAATTGGCTACCATGACACAGAGTGTAATATAACAATCTGGCCCCACCCGAGGAAGGCTGATGCAAGCGGGGGTGTTTCCGGTCGTTGAAAGGAACGGATGTTTGTTTGACCTTATTTCCGGCAGTAGCGGAAATGGCTACAGAGGCAAACAGAACAGGTGTCTCTGAGAATTACGTGGGCGTGCGTGGGCGAGGCAAAACCCGGAAGAAAAAGTCCCGGTTTGGAGATTATAAAAAGACCTCGGCGCACGGATTTCACCAGACCAGACCAGAGTAGCAGTACAGAGAGAGACACACAACAGATACGACGACACTCCCGTCAACCCTTAGAAGCGCGCTCTCTCACTCTCTGTTCCCTAGGCTACACGGTTCATCGTCATTAATAAAAATATCACTTCATATTTATATATATATGGTGTTTGCTGTTTTGAGACGTTATAACTGGAACCAGCATTCTCTAGGCGTAACAGACTCATATTTGGTGCCTAAGTGACTTGCTGTTTTGAGACAACAAAACAGTTAGATGCGAGCTGGTTGCCACGGCGACGATTGAAAATTCAACGGACTTAAAACTACCAGATAGAAAGAAAAAAGAAGACGAAAATATATAGCAGCCGCGCGACTATAGACATCAGCCAAGGTAGGTGACTCTTTGATTTGATAGTGTGTGTGTTTTCTGCTCGTGTTTATAAGTCTAGTTAGAAAAAAAATGCATACTTTTGCCGATCTGACCCTAGAATTGAGAAATATGGATTGTTCGGTGTCGAAACATTAAGGGTAGAACGGAGGGGGTGCAGGACTACATGTAGAGAGTAGTACGCCTAGCGGAGAGCGCATAGGGGGTTGGCGGGAGGAATAAATATTTACCTATCTGTAAGTACAAAACATCTGAGTTAATGATTTATTTTTTTTTTTTAATATTTTACCATATATGTGAAGTGAGTTTACTGGTATGTTGCTTAATTAATCTTACTTTTATTGAGTAAGTGAAATGTAAAATCATGTAAAGGAAGTTTCTACTACTCTTTAAAGTGGATAATTGGATTAACTTGTTGCTAACAATGTTTTCGTTGGGTTGTGCAGTGTTAGGTTTTCTTCTTTTTTTTTTTTGGATTTCTTTTCAATGACTGTACACTACAAAATGATTTACATTTCTATGTTGTGAATTATGCTTTTGTGCAGGTTCCCATCAATTCAACATCCTCTGTGAATTTTCATTTATGTGACTTGGGAAATATCTTTTGAAGATATATTAATTTCTGAAAACTTTATATTGACACGGATAGACCTGCAGATTCCACAGTTGATCGGAACAAAAAGAAAGATACAAACGTGGAAAATTATTAATAGTATCTAAAGCATAAAGTAAATTATACGTCTCTGGTTCAGTGGGTTGGTCCCCAATTACGCAGAAATTTCCCAATTTTTCAGTGGACACCATGCCGGTAGAATTGCGCGATATGGAGGAGATTCCTATCCGCAAACTAGTAAATACCTTGGAACAGATAAATATGGAGAGATTTAGTGAAGGATGTGAGGAACTCCCGAGGAGGTTGACGATAGGGGTCATTGCTGGCGTGGTCGGCGTTATGATAATCCTTGGAATAATAGCTAGGAAGCGGATTTTTAAGTGTGAAAGAAGCAACAGTGCTTCGGGAAAGGAAATTGAGTTATCCGTTGTGAATAGTACTCCGGGGTCAACGGGTGTTCAACACTCAAATGTCTCTGCGTTAAACAGAGAGATGTCAACAAATCAAATATGCTTGGATTCGAATCCAGAGGAAGTAGTTCAGGGAATAGAAAACATTGTACAAACTAAGGAACTACGAGTCACAGGTCCATTTTTTTAAAACTAAATTAATATAGATGAAACCTTTAATCCTCCACAAGTAAATTGCATGCGGATTAACGTTGGAATCAGGGTAATTTTCTTCATTTTCTATTGAACATTTCTCGGTCAGACTATGAATGATATGTACGGCAGATAATGGCCATTTTTCTGTGTTCAAACATAGTATGTTTGAAATTAAATTAAATTAAATGAAGTTACATGTGTAACAATAAACTCGAGCAGAAACACGCATGGTGTTGGTCAAAGGTCATTTACTCGATGTTAGTTTAGAAACTGGAGTGCGGTTACCGCCTATAATCACGTGGTTATGCATCGAGGCGTCTACGCTTATGGACAGAGTCGAGAAAGAAAATGAACATTTTTAAGAACTTTGCCCAATTCTGTGAAAATGGATATTAAAAAAAAAAAAAAAAAAAAAGAACAATGAAACATCGAGCTGGTAGAACAATTTTCAAGATGGACACGAACATTGTTGGGTTGCCGATGTAGGCTCCCCTATATATTTTTTTGTTGTTTTTTTTTGTTTCGGCATGCACATGTTTTGTTGTTTTGGCGTGCACATGTTTTATACAATTGTCGGGCTTGTGTGGCATGGAGAGGAGTGTGAGGGTGTTGCGCTTAAAATGTTCTTAGGTGAACATTTTGGAAAATGGGAGGGCGAGGAATGTAATATAACAATCTGGCCCCACCCGAGGAAGGCTGATGCAAGCGGGGGTGTTTCCGGTCGTTGAAAGGAACGGATGTTTGTTTGACCTTATTTCCGGCAGTAGCGGAAATGGCTACAGAGGCAAACAGAACAGGTGTCTCTGAGAATTACGTGGGCGTGCGTGGGCGAGGCAAAACCCGGAAGAAAAAGTCCCGGTTTGGAGATTATAAAAAGACCTCGGCGCACGGATTTCACCAGACCAGACCAGAGTAGCAGTACAGAGAGAGAGAGACACAACAGATCAGACGACACTCCCGTCAACCCTTAGAAGCGCGCTCTCTCAACTCTCTCTGTTCCCTAGGCTACACGGTTCATCGTCATTAATAAAAATATAACTTATATTTTTATATATATGCGTGTTTGTTGTTTGTCGATATATAACAAGAGAACCAATTCTCCTACCAGCAGAGATAGTAAATGATTCAATATAATTCCACTTCATGTCAACGGGAAGGCGCCACGAGTCACTCTTCTCGACGTTTTCATACTTACATTAAATGACTTGCGAGAATAAAAATACAAAGACTTAGCCTTGGTATCATCAAATATAACAAGTAACAGATAGTATTAATATACGCTGCGTTTTGTTAATCATATCACCCCGAGCAAGGCAGTAACGCCACTGATGTGCAGGGGGCTACGTAAGAGTGAAATGATTGGAAAAGAGAAAGCCGGAAACCACATCCTAAACAGGAAACAAGGGATGAGCCTCTACACCTGTTCAATAGACGTGGGTGAAGTGTGAACCGGGATTGGATATCGGCTCGGAACGGGAAATCGGAGAGCCGAGTTCGAATTCCAGCCGAATTCCTTGCATTCACTTACGCGCAAATACCCTTGGGAAAGGTATTAATCCGTCTCTTCCTTCCAGTTATGGGTTAAATAACAGCACAGATTGGATTCTATAGCCTTGGTCGGCAACCAGTCTACCGCAGAAAGCAATGGCAACCTACTGCGGGATAATCTTCTGTCCAGTCAGTCATGTCTCTTTCGTGACATGATCGCCCAAGCGTGTATCACGTATGGCACTTAACTGACTGATACGGCTGCAGTGTCATCTGAAGTAGTATTGATTAACAGAAAGGCATACATGATCATGGATAACACGTTTTGGACAAACTGGGTGATTTTTTATGACTTGTCAACCTTTGTGGATTATTTAAAAATAAAACGTTTTGAATTGTAAGAATAATCAGTATGTTTTTCTTTCGTGAGATAATATCAATGATTTTTCCAGATACAAATCTTAGATGGGTGACCGCTTGGGAATACCAGGTGCTGTAAGCTTTTAGTGACGTATGTGCGTTGTGGTGCAGTGGATATCGGCTCGGAAAGAGAAATCGGTGAACCGAGTTCGAATTCCAGTTGAATACCCTGCATTCACTTAAGCACTGGTACCCTTGGGAAAGGTATTAAACCGTCCCTTCCCTCCAGTTATGGGTTAAATAACAAGGGTAGGACTTGGGGACCCTGCCCTTAAAAAAACAAACAAATCCCGATGAATCTTGATACTCGAAAAGAAAAATGTATTACTAGACACAAAACATATAAAAAAACAACAATAAATTGTTGAAAGAAAAGGTATTACCAGCAATAAATAAATAAAGTTTAGTTGGCAATAAATGACCCGCCGAGGTTGGTTTGCCATAAAAACAAAACAACCAAAAGATACAAATCATACTATTTAACTCATAGCTGGGGGTGAGAAGAGGATTCATACCTATCCCAAAGGTGAGTGAACGTAACGAATCTGATTGGAATTCGAACTCGGCTTTCAGACTTCTCATTTCCAGTCGATATTTATTACACCATCCTCACACCCACGGATTGATAGAAACACGAGCAAATGCAAAAACGCGAGAAAATATACACCAAAGCTTCACAATCATCAATTTACTCTTGAGTAACATTATCGTCAATTTTAGCACTGAGCCAACTTTTGGGATGTCAGGTCGACCTCAACCAAAATTTTCCCCGGTTAAAGGTCAACGTTGGCCCAATAAACAAGAATCTGGGAAGAAAAGCAGATATATAGAGAGAAGGGTATTGAGAAAGTGAGAGAGACTGCACACACTCTCTCTCTCTCTCTCTCTCTCTCTCTCTTTATCTATCTATCTATCTATCTATGTAAAAGATTTTTACTGTCGAGGGGAACACGTCTTTTCTTTCTTTTTGCATCAATCTCGCATCTTGACCTTCTTTCTTTCTTTCTTTTTCTCACTCCCTCTTGCTGCAACCCGCTACTTAGTCTTCTCGGTTCCCTTGTTGTTCTGGTATTTAGATTGAACATTCCATCTTGATTGACAGACGATCTGTCGACTTGAATTCCGTAGAGGAAAAAAAGAGAGAAGGGGGGGAGAATGTGACGGGCTAAGAATTCAAATGTAAATATATTCAGCTATAGTTTCGCAAAATGAAAGAAAGAAAAAAAAAAGACAAAACAAAACAGCATGACAGAAACGATAGCCGCGAGGTAAAACGTTAGTATCCTGAACCTATGGTGCAGACTTTGAACCTGACTGTTAAACTCGAATAAAGATTATATCACCAATCTTTCTGATGTATAATGCGACACAAGGTCAGTTTCTTTTTAGACTGGCCTCATTCAGTTCGGGTGTGTGTTCGAGCGCAGTGGACATCAGCTAGAAATGAGAAATCAGAGAGCCGAATTCAAATTTCATTTGAATTCGTTGCATTTACTTAAATGCAAATACTCTTGGGAAAAGTATTATTCCCTTGATTTCCCCTCTAGCTATGAGTTAAATAGCGGGACAGATTGAATTCTATAGCCTTGGTTGGCAACCAGTCTGCCGTAGAAAATAATAGCGACTTACTGCAGGAAAAATAATGTGTATCACGTATGGCACTTACTGACTTACTTACACAGTTCTGCAACGCACAACATCAGAGTTTTTTGGGTTTTTTTTTTTTTCATAATCATTTCACCCCTAGCAAGGTACTTTTACTGCACTGGTGCGCACAAGGTTACATAAGAGGAGAGTGATGAGAAAAAGAAACAAGTTATAGGGGGGGTCAGAGAATAGGTAAAAGAAGGATAAGAACACTGGTGTGAGGAGAGCTGATGAGAGTAGAGCGGGTGGGGAAAAGAACATGAGGGAAAGGATGCGAGTCAGAGAGATCGGGAAGAACTTCCTGGCTCTACACAAGAACTTCCTAGCAGAAGATTTAGCTATGGATTTAATGTAGTTATTCCACTTGAGTTATTCCAATTGAGAGAGTTAGGCCGAGGAAGCACAGTGTTTTGCTTTCAGGGAGACTAACCTGATTTATGCTAATGAGGGTTAAGAGCGATTGTCTATGGGTGGTTAACAGATAGCAACTTCGCTTTGGAAGTATTAAAACCCACGAGCCATTTCTTATTTCAGTCCACCACAGATTGGAGGTTTTTTCTAGCTCAGCAGCGAGGTTCGCTTTCTCAGCATCAGCGGATTTCTTTTCAAAGCGTGAGTAAATGGTGGTGTCGTCAGCGCATATGTCTACTTGAGATCTGATTACATCAGGGAAATCGTGGATGAAGATCAGAAAAGACGTAAGATCTAGAATAGAGCCTTGAGGGACACCCGTACTCATATGATAGTATCGGGAGGTATGTCCGTTCAATACTACCTTTATTACGCGATTTGAAAGGAATAAGTGGATTAGATCAAACAATCGTCCAGTTATACCATAGCTTCGTAGTGGAAGGCCAGTATGCCAGACTCTGTCAAACGCTTTGGTGATATCCAGGGCAACAGCTCGAGCTTCACCGTTCTTATCAAGAGCCTGGTATAAATACTCAGCGATGGTCGTTAGCATATCAGCAGTAGACCTGGTGAAGCGGAAACCATACTGTTCGTCAGAGAAAAGACTGTGGTTTGCGAGATATGAACTACTTCGGAGTTGATGATAGTCTCGAATACTATCCAAAACCGGTAGGAGGCTGATAGAGTGATAATTAGAAGGGTCCGAGGTTTCTCCAGAATTATCCCGCAGTAGGTTGCCATTGCTTTCTGCGGTAGACTGGTTGCCGACCAAGGCTATAGAATCCAATCTGTCCTGTTATTTAACCCATAACTGGAAGGAAGAGACGGATTAATACCTTTCCCAAGGGTATTTGCGCGTAAGTGAATGCAATGAATTCGGCTGGAATTCGAACTCGGCTCCCCGATTTCTCGTTCCGAGCCGATATCCACAACGCACATCCTTTGCACAAAATTTGTATTCTTAAACAGAGGAACCACAGAGAGGGACTTCCACTAGGCAGGAAGTTTATTTACTTTTATTTCATGGACTGATTCTTAAACCATTTTTTATTTATAACAACGATTCGGGAGAAGCTTCTTTCTTATAACAATTCAAATAAGAAGAGCATAAGTCCACAGAGCCTCCTTTGGGAAACACTGTGTTACTTGATATACTTTGATAGTTTTATTTGGAATTGGATTTATTCGAGTTGGGTCTTATTATACAAAACTGTCCTTGTGTAGACGAAATGTAATCTGGAAAAAAAAAACAAAAAAAACAAAGCCCTAGAGGGCCTTTCCCCCAAGCAGTACTTCTCCTTAGGGAGGAGACTTGGTTCAATAGCCGGCGCCTTAAGGCGTCCCTAAAATGGGAAGTGCCGCGTTGGCTCGGGCAATTTTCCACAGTATGTTGTTAAACGAACTTGTGTCACATTCGTGATAGGCGTTTAAAAATATCCTTATTATACAAATCTTATGCAAATGTTAGTGTTTCAAATCAGTTTCTTGTTTTTATCTGTCACAAAAGTTTGGTGTATCTACTCACCAGCTAAGTTTTTATAGGGATTTTAGAAATGAGATGCACACACATAGATAGATAGATAGATAGATAGATAGATAGATAGATGGTTTGTGAAAAGTTATCGGCCCGACCAAGAAGACCCTGAAAAAAGCTTGTTTTAATATTTACTCTGATTTTGAGAAAGGGTACACACACACACGCGCGTGCGCGCATGTACGCATCGCTCATTCAGTGAAATGAATTAGAGCGCTCTAGCTATTGGGCGCGTATAATGATATGCGCTAAAAAGTCTGCCTACTTCCACCGAACGCCCATAGCCCTGGGGTAGAGTCGCCGACGGTTTCAATCACACGGTTTCAATCCTGGGTAAAAAAAGCAATCGGAGTCTAACCATACTGATGAGCTGTGATACAGAGAAACAGATCTGTCTGCGGATGACAATATATATATATATATATATATATATATATATCAGAGTTAAAAGGTTTATAAATATAGTCAGTGTCGATCTAAGAATCATCATTGCATGGTAACTGTCAGTTTCACACTTGAATGCGATCTTTAACCGAAAACAGGAAGATTGCAATGTGGCGTGAAATGGGGAGACACCATATAATGTTGAATCCTATGATGACATTGCGTTTTTTCCATCTATCTAGCTATATATTCCCCTCTATCGGTCTGTCTGTCTGTTTATATATATATATATATATATGTAAACACATACACACACATATATACGTTACCATGCAATGATGATTCTTAGATCGACACTGACTATATTTATAAACCTTTTAACTCTGATATATATATATATATGCGTGCGCGTGTGTGTGTGTGTGTGTGTGTGTGTGTATACCCTTCCTCAAAATCAGAGTAAATATTCAGACAAACTTTTTTCAGGGTCTTCTTGGTCGAGTCGATAACTTTTCACAAACCATATATCTATCTATCTATATATATATATATAATGTTTGTAGGTTCATTTATGTGTGCGTTCTTTCTCTTCCTCGCTTAATATATGAATAACTTTCTAAATCTAATAAATTGTTAAACTTATATATTGTTTTTTACATTTTGCAATAATGATAAAGTAGATCTAATAGTCAATTAATAATGCTGATCTCATTTTAATCAAATATTAATACTAATGGCACCCAAAATTATTTTTAAGTCTGCTCACATATTCTCCAAATTAGAAGTTGCTTTATTTTGATTGGTCCACATTGTACATACAACAATACCTCCCTGATTAAAGGGGGTTTGCTTGTTTTTAATCTTTTAAAATCCGTCAATTTGAAATAAACCTCATCACTTGATAAAGTGTCGAAACAAAATAGCTACTTTGGTAGTGATATTATAACATATTCATGTCATAATTTCTGAATAAATATTATATATATATATATATATATATATATATATATATATAAATTACATTTTATTGTATATATATATATAGAATGTTCAAACAATTCATTTCAAATTGTCGGTTGTTTATAACCAAATTTTCATTTATATATATATATATATATATATATATATATATATATATATATATATATATATATATGTTTGTATTTCATTTGGAAATGAGTGATTTTCTCAACCTAGGTTTCAACCCTTCGGTATCTTCAGGCGATTTACAATAACTGATTTTACCGTTTTTTTAAACGCACGAACGGATTTTTAAGCGCGACTGCAATTTTTAAACAACTGAAAATTTTCAAAATTAGGCAAGAGTTATTCAAGTATCGTATAACACTTTCGTCTATGTTTGTATGATCCTAGTATGTATTTATAGGTATGAATACATCTGGGCATAATTTCTGATCCTTTATTGAGTAGTTTTTTCGTTTCGGGAATATAATAACTAACTTTTCCTCCTGGCTCAATCTGCATACATTGCCACCGTTGTATGGTTTGTCTATTTTAACTGTACGTCAAGTTATAGCATAGTGTTTTCCTTTTTTCAGTTTTAATTTCAACACACGGCTAACCAGTTTGGTACAATTTTTTAGATTTTCCAGGTTAAATGTAGATTTATGATTATTCTATCTGATTTTAAAACTGTCTTTGGCAGACCCCAAATATGTCTTTCTTTGTCTATCTATGTTACGTACCTCTGCTTTGTAAATAACCCCTTCTCTTAGTTGGGCATTTGTTTTTGTCCCTAAAGTTACCTTCCTTGTTAATGATGTTATTTTGTACGTTATTATTTAGGTTTCTGGCGTATTGTTTTTTTTATGTAATTTTCTAAATTTCAGCTATATCTATTTGATTGAATTCCTATTGAAAATTTTCTTTAGTTCTGAGGGGGGTTTTTGTGTGTTTTTTGAAGAGTTTATTGATTAATTTTTTTAAAATATTTGTCCTATTTAAACGTGTTAAACGGTGGGTTGAACCAAATTATGTTTCGATTTCTATAATTATTTTTCGTTTGTTTATCTAGCTGCGGTTTGTATTTTAAAATGTTCTTATAGCCAGACTAGCAGTATAGCCCGGCGTTGCTCGGGTGTAATGAAAGCTTTAAAACTAATCCATGGTCCTGGAGCTCAGACTCTTTGGATGTTAGCACGAAAGACTAAAAAACAATAGTTGTTAAAGCGAAACCGTAGACTGAAAGTAAAATGAATGGTTGTAAGTCAAATTTTGATTTCCTGGTGTCCATATCAAATTTTCTGCATTATTGTAAGAACTGCAACCTTGAAACTTCTGAATATCGTTTCTTATGTCTTTGTCTATGAGTGTATCAAATCTGATTAAAATCGGACCACTTCTTCTATAAGCCGATCTTTTCGATTATCGATTTTCGATATTTATCGGGGGTACCTCGATACAAAACCTAGCTAAGAACACTCGCGGGCGCTTATAGTACAACTGTATAAATTTTCAAAAAACTCGGTTCAGCCGTTTCGGAGTCTATAGGTAACGGACACACACACAGACGCACACACAGACAAAGTTCCATTTATAAATAAGTTTAGATTCCTTTAAGGCATTTTCATAATCATTTTTTTTTCTTTTTTATCAAAGATTGATTTAACGAATAGCCTGTGTTCTATTTCTTTATGGATGTGTTTAATTATACTTTTCAAACTCTTCAAAGATCTATATTTTAAAATAGTAGTTGAAACAAATAAGGTAGTCCAATATTTAGATGTCGACTTTAATTTACATACTGATAGTTACTCGCCATATATGAAAACAAAAACAACTTTAAAATACATAAACACAAAATCTAACCATCCAACAAGAAGCATAAAATGTGATACATGAACTCAAGTGCACAAAATGTAATAAATCGTATGTGGGATCAGCCAAGCCCTAAACAACAGAGTTTTTCTTTTACAAAAAGAACATCAAATTATCAGACAACAGAAAACTCTTTTGTATCATAACACATCTTCCGATGCAATCAAGGTAAATTTAAAATTATGACATTATAACAGACAGACAATTATTCTTACTGACAAATACTAGAATAAAACAAACTTCAAAAATAAATTTAAACCAATATTTAATAGACCATAGCCCCCCCCCACACACACACACGCACACACGGACACACAACACGCGCACAGAATAGCCAGATAAAATAGTCGGGCCGTGTGCACTCCCACATACGCGCACACACATATGTATGTAAACATACTAGCAGGCACGAATGCAGTGATACACACACGAAATACTACAAGACATGTGTGTGTGTGTGTGTGTGTGTGTGTGTGTGTGTGTGTGTGTGTGTGTGTGTGTGTGTAAATTATAAAAACAAAAATAAAAACAAAGCCTTCACCCGCCCGATATTTGAGCCATCCTAAATTATTTTATTACCCCTTAAAGCGGAAAGCGATTCCCTCACACGTATAAAGAAAATGCGAACTACTACGACACACAAACAAGACGATGACTGACAACCTCTATCTACCTGATGAAGGTCGCGAGACCAGAAACAGCAGAATATAAAATATGAAATACAATATATTTTAGAAAAGAACCCTTGTGGTTTCTCTTTATATATATATATATATATATATATATATATATATATATATATATATATATATATATATCAAGATAAAGAGGACAAAAGGTTTTACGATTTTGGCATTTACTTTTTTATAAAAAGTGCTCAATACAATGAATATTGTAGAGCATAATATAATCATATAATTATGAATCAAAAGTACATTGCGACACGGAAATTTCTATGTTTCGAGAGTTCAATCTCTTCATCAGGCAATGTTGGATGTTGGGTGTACAAATGTTTTACATTACTGTAAATCATTTTCCGTGTCGCAATGTACTTTTAATTCATAATTAGATATCTGTTTCGCTGTATCACAGCTCATCAGTCCGTTTAAACATCCTATTGCTTCTAACAAGGATATATATATATATATATAAGGTGAGATGGATAAATAATCGTTGAAATTACACAAAAATGAAAATTGCACTGACATCTCAGTTTAACAGATATATATGCATAAATTGCACAAAAAATATCTTGAAATACTAAATAGTAAATTTATTCCTTAAAATCTCCGTTGGGTTCATCCAGGGCCTCCAGACAACTTTGGAATCTCTTGCATTTCTTCTGGACTGTTACCTTGTTTAAGTTGGTGAATGGTGTCATAAAGTTTGTCGTCAGTTTATCTTTGTTGTTTTTTCTTTTCTTTTGTTTTGTTTTTTATTATTGGTCTTACGTTCAACTGCGACACACACATAATAATCAAAGGGGTTGAAGTCTGGGGAGTTATGTGGCCAGATGTAAGGGATGATTTGGTCGCAGATCTAGGAGTTCTTTTCTTATCATAGCTGTCAGATTGAGTTGTACGAGCTGCCGTACTTTCGTAATCACCATTAGACTCATCCAACTCTTTCTGAATCCTCAGATTGACTACTAAACAAAAACTGAAAAGTTAGTATTAGAATGTCCAATGCGAATTCTAAGCAGTACAGCATGCTGTTTCCAAATTTCTGGCACAGTGAATTGCGTCATGGTGCCCAACTGATCCAACTAAAATGTGCAGTCGACAAAATCAAAAACAAACAATGCAACTGCGCGAAATAAAAAATATATATAAATTGGCGATAGTTTACTCATCTCACCTTCTGTGCATATATATATATATATATATATATATATATATATATATATATATATATATATATATATACGCATCGCTCATTCAGTAATGGATTAGAGCACTCTGGCTATTGGGCGAGTATAATGACAGTATACAAGCTAAAAAGTCTGCCTTCTTCTACCGAACGCCCATAGCCCAGAGGTAGAATCGCCGACTGACGCCAATCCTGGGTTAAAAAGCAATAGGAGTTTAACCGTACTGATGAGCTGTGATAGAGCGAAACAGATCTGTCTGCGGATGACTATATATATATATATATATATATATATATATATATTCACATAGTGTGTTTGTCTCTCTGTGTGTGTGTGTGTGTGTGTGTGTGTGTGTGTGTGCGTGTGTGTGTGTGTGCGGCAGAGAGAAACACTAGTATATTATATATATGTGCGTGAATGTGTGTGTGTGTGTGTGCGCGCGCGGGCAGAGGCATGCGCGTGTACAGGAGTGTGTGCGTGTGTGTATGTGAGCTTTTACGCGTGTGTGCGTGTGTGTGTGTGCGTGTGTGTGTGTGGCGTTTGTTCGCATACGTGACATGTTTACTGAACACTCATAAAATCATTTAACACTTAAAAAACTTAAATTTTTGGCATATATTAGTTTTTTTTGTTTTTGTTTTTTGGTGGGGTAGGGGTGTTTTTTGTTTTTTGTTTTTTTTTTCTTACCCAACATTCCACCAATAGCATCCGGTCACAACATTTACAATTTTCAAATCTCCGGAAATATGCCCACATGTTTCATGCAAGGAAAAGTGATAAAAGTGCGTATTTCCCGAGAATATCTTCGTCAACGACTGAAAACGCAAAAAACCTATAATATGGAATCTCGTAAGCCCGAATGAAGTCATCCATGTTATTAGTAAACATCCTTTTATCAAAACATATCAGCGAGTGTAGATCTTCTTCAGAAGCGATTAAAACTACAAATACACATTCAACTATTGGATTCTGTCAGGCTTGAGTCAAATAAAATATTTTTCGCGGAGACCCAACAATACAGAGTGCGATAGATAATTTGTCGTTTAAATGACGTAAAAATAAAAATAACACATACATCTCATTTTAAGAAATATATTTACCAAAATTACACCAAATATCCTGAAATACTAAAGAGTAAATTTATTCAATAAGATCGCCATTGGCTTCAACCACTGCTCCCAGATGACTTCAGAATCTCCTGCACTTCTTCTGGGGTGGGTTCATTGTTTAGACTGGTAAATGCTGCTACTTGTCCTCAGTTCACCTTGGGGTTTTGTTGGTCTCTGGTTGCAGTCTGGGGAGTTAGGTGGCCCGATGAAAGGAGTGATGTGGTCGTAGAAATTGTCTGACAGCCATGTTCTCCTGCCTATGTGGCATGGTGCAGAGTCCTGTTGTCAGGTATAGGTTCTTCTAGCAGCCCTCCTCTTGACCCAGTGCATTACTATCTCTTCAAAGTAATTGTATGACTCCGTATTTAGTCTGAGGCCCTGTAGGAAGATAAATGGAAGCATATCGTCGCCATCACTAATGATCACGCCAAACACATTCGTAATCACCATTAGACTCATCAAACTCTTTCCGAATCCTCTGCACTATCCTCAGATTGTTGCCCGAAATACTCTGAAATGTTCGTATTAGAGTTTCCGATAAGAGTACCAAGAAGTGCTTTTTTCTCGCAGATAGTGCCCAACTGACCCTACTATACAGCGCAGTCGACAAAATAAAAACATGCGCATGCGCAAAATTAAAAATATAAAATGGTAATAATTTACCCAATTCTACTCCAACAGCTTCTTCTCTCGCACTTCCTGTCTGTGGAATTCCCTTCCGTTTACTTGCTTTCCCGACAGCTATAATCTTCAAGAATTCAAATGTAAAGTCAATAGTTATCTACTGCCTCACTAACTTCCCTCCTCTCTCTCTCTCTTTCTCTCTCTTCGTCCACTCCACTCTCAGCAGTATTCTCATCCTTCTCCTACCCTCTTCCTGACACCCCTGTAACCTGTCACTCTTTCTCATAACTTATCTTCTATGTAACAGTAAAATGCCTTGCCTGGGGCGACACGATTATAAAAAAAAATAATCTCACCCCGTATATCCAAATAAACATGAAAAGAAGAAATTTTATTATCACCTAAAATGTTAAAATTAACACATATTATTTACAAAAAAATTCTGATATGAAATTTAATTTCTAAAACATAGCTGTCCTTTTGAGGTGCAACGCTTTCCAAAGTCGACCTGATCACTGTAATCTGTAGAGTCAGAATATGAAATGGACTTCCAAAATAATATTTGCACAAACTTTTCTAAAATAATGGCCTGTTCAATATAACATTTGTTAAGGAATATGTACTGAAAATTTCATTTAAATCAGATTATTCCCTGAATTTAAGTAATTTTTTTAAAACCCCGTGGGAAGCGGTTTTGTACTTTTATTATCGAAAGGCCGTTATACATTTTGGTGATACCTAAGAAATATCATTCACGAAATATACAAATGCATTTGTTAGTCATTCCTCAAAAAAATAAAATAAAATAAAACTTTAAAAATGCAATGGATTCAACTGGAATTCGAACTCGGCTCCCCGGTTTCTCGTTCCGAGCCGATATCCACTGTACCACAACGCACATTCGCAAAACTTACAAGCAGAGGGTAGTTTCGATCTACGGACCTCTGGATTATGGGCCCAGCACTCTTCCTCTGCGCCACTCTGCTACCAACTACCGCCCATTACTAAAATATGCGCATCTTATTTAGAAAATCAAAAGCGATTATTGGCTGATGAGCAGAGCAACCAAACCTTTGCGATAAAGAAAAAGACAATGAAACTGTTTTAATTGAATTAATGTAAAACACTAACGTCATTAAGATTTGTATAATAAATTCCAACTCGAATAGGTCCATTCGCAAGGCATATCAACTAATAAAGGGTTTCCTAAAGTAGGCTCCGGAAGGTTCTATGGAGTGAAATCCGTAGGCTCTTCAAACCTGTCTATTAATTCATATTATAATGTGGATGTGCGTTGTGGTACAGTGGATATCGGCTCCGAACGAGAAATCGGGTGAGCCGAGGTCGAATTCCAGCTGAATCCATTGTATTCACTTGCGCGCAAGTACCCTTGGGAAAGGTATTAATCCGTCTCTTCCTTCCAGTTATGGGTTAAATAGCAGGATAGATTGGGTTCTATAGCCTTAATCGGCAACCAGTCTATCGCAAAAAGCAATGGCAACCTACTGCGAGATAATCTTCTGCCCAGTCAGTCATGTCTCTTTCGAGACATGATCGCCCAAGCATGTATCACGTATGGCACTTAACTGACTGATCTTTTTCTCGATGGAGGTTGGATACATGTTTATAGCTTCATCTCTTGCACTAAACTGTATAATACAATCCTCTGACAAAGTAGAAAATTTACAAATGTGAATTTATAAATCAATTCCAACGTTTTATCAATCGCCTTTCTCTCTTTTTATTCGACAAAGAAAAGAAAATACTAATTATTTCCTAGCATTAAGGAACGAACTCGATTGAAATTAGAACTTGGCTCCCTGATTTCCAATTCCCAGCCGATATCCATCACACCATCTTCACATCCAAGCTTAAAACAGCAGTCATGCATTAAAGTATTAAATTGTGATCGGACTGGAATTGGTGTTTCAACGTGATATGGCCGTATAAGACACTGATATTGATTAGTTTAAACTGGTACAAATCTGCAGAAGTGAAAACGCGCAGTGGGGATTGAACTCACAGCACGAGACAACTTATTTATGAGATGAGCTTTGAAAAACGTCCAGATTAAATTGCGGTGATGTATGTTTACGTGCATTGTCAGCTGGAATAAGTGTGTGGTTATGCGGATGAGTTACTTCCCTTCGTCAGTCTGACGGCAAGAGGCTTCGCGTGCCTCGGCGCTCCCATATCCTGTGGACGTGTCACCCGAAAGATACTTGATCCAGTTTTACAATCGCCGCATTTTTATTTTTCTTCTCTCTCGTTTTTCTTTCTTTTTTTTTTCAAATAAATTTTGGCGCTTTTTTTTACTTGTTTTTGCTTTCGATATACTTAATTCTTAATCTCCATTTTGTTGATTCAGACCAGATATATTTCAACTTGATTGTACAGTAAAGATTTCTATCACTGTTTTATTTAAAGTATATGTATGAGTTGCTACACCTATTCCGGCGGCTATGGCGGCAGCAGCCTCTTCTTCTTCTTCTTCTTCTTCTTCTTCTTCTTTAAATTATATTTCTTCGTGAAATTCTTTTTCTTCTTCAAATTCTACTTCAAATTCTTCTTTAAATTCTTCTTCCTCAAATTCTTTTTCTTCTTCCTCAAATTTCTCTCATTCTTCAAATTCTTATTCAGATTCTTATTCTCATTCTTCTTCAAATATTATTTCTTCTTTTCTTCAAATTATTCTTCAAATTCTTCAAAATCTTCTTCAAATTCTTTAAAAAATTCTTCTTCAAATTCTTGAATGGCTAAGAATAGTTTTGAGTGAGTAAAGAGTGTAGGCCTTAGTAACAAACGTCCTTCTTCGACCCTTGTGAACTGGTGTTGCAGAAACACAAACAAAGAACCTTAGCAATCAGAGAAACTACATTAGTTGAGGACAATCAACAGCAGCAACAGTTCAGATGGATATCATATGTAATTCAAAGAGAAACACGATCAAGATGTTGATATGGCAAACAACTTCGAATAAAAGGAAAATCCCAAATTTCCACCCTTTACTGGAAAGAGCGATAACAGCTACTAGGTCTGAGAAGCAGCTTTCTTAAAAAAATGTTTTATGTGAAAGATTTCATAAGTTTCAACCGACAGTAGTACAAGCTGTTGGATCAATGAATGCAAATGTTTTCTTAAAACAAAGGCCTAAAATTATCATCACACACACATACATATATATATATATACTTAATTTATTTGTTTAAACATTATTTATTTTTAATGGCTACTCATATGTGAGTAGATGCTCTTTCTTTTTTTTTAATTATTAAACTATATTTATTTACATCTTAGTCATTCAGTTAAGTGCCATACGTGATACAAGCCTGGACGATCATGTCTCGAAAGAGACATGACTGACTAAGCAGAAGATTATCTCGCATTAGGTTGCCATTACTTTGTGCGATAGACTAGTTGCCGACTAAGCCTATAGAACCCAATCTGGACGGAAAAGACGGACTAATACTTTTCCAAAAGGTATTTGCGCGTTAGGGAATGCAAGGAATTCAACTGAAATTCGAACTCGGCTCCCCGATTTCTAGTTCTAAGCCAACTGGCCTGAATAATCTAGATATCTTGTTAAGAAAATATGTGTCTTCCGGCAAGATTCGTCATTATTTCTGACATGTCTTAGATCGCTCGACTACGGAGAAGGCATATTTTCCTAACAAGATGTCTAGATTATTCAGGCCACTGGATGTAAATAAATATACTATTTTATAATAATAATAATAATAATAATAATAATAACAGTAATAATAATAATCCATTAAAAAAAATTCTGAAACAAATAATTTAAAAATACGTCAGATTTAATCTATTTCGTAATGAATTTCGTAAAATTTCGTGTTTACGCTCTCACACCCTGATTGAGCACCCTGAAAGAATGGTAGACTTAGACTTTGAAAAACAGTAGCTATTCTGGCATGTACGCATCGATCATTCAGTAATGAATTAAAGCACTCTGGTTATTGGGCGTGTATAATGATAATGTATACGCTAAAAAGTCTGCCTTCTTCTACCGAGCGCCCATAGCTCAGAGGTACAATTGCCGACTGATGCCAATTCGGTCGGGTTTCAATCCTGGGTTAAAAGCAGTCGGAGTCTAAGCGTAATGATGAGCTGTGCTACAGCGAAACAGATCTGTCTGCGGATGACTATATATATATGGTTTTGTCATTTTTAGATCTGACTGTATCTATACTAGTTTTCGAAGTGGTTGTGACTATTTGGATGTTGTGTAGATAAGTGGGTAGCTCGGCGAATGAAATATCTACAGCTCACTTCCTTTCGATTAAATTTTTAAATTCCCACAATTTTCTGTTCTCAGGAACATCTGTTGAGGGATCTAACCTTACTTGACCTCATCAAATAATCCTGACATTTTACTATGACTGCGACCATTTCGTCAAATTTCCACCTAGTCCAAAATAACGCGTATCGTATATGAAAAAGAAAGAAAACTAAAATGAAAAAGAAAGAAAATTATATTTCTCTCCTTCCTTCAAATTGTCAGCTAAGTTATCTATTCCCCGGATTTTACAAGTATATGATGGTATTAACATAGCTAATTTTTCTATTCCCCGGATTTTACAAGTATACAATAGTATTAAAATATTTTTTTTACATAAGCTCACATCGCGAATTACAATAAAGCACAACCAATAATACTACTAATATTAATTTCTCTCCCTCCGTTGTATTAAACCAAACAAAAGAAAGTACACCCGCGGGAGACAGTGTCACACTTGGGCGATCATGTCTCCTCCTATCAATGACTGGCTAGTTTTTACCCACAATAGGTTGCTATTTCTTTCTGTGGAACCCAATCTGTCCCGCTATTTAACGCATAGCTAGAAGCAGAAGTGATGGATTAATACCTTTCCTCGGGGTATTTGCGAGTAAGTAAAGGTAACGAATTCAACGGGAATTCGAACTCTGCCCTCCAATTTCTCATCCCGAGCCGATATTCACTGCACCACAACGCACTCTCCTTAACTGCTCAAAATGCTTTGCATCAACTAATACTCCGAGTAAACTTTCCGAATGTCCACAAATTCTAAATGCAACATCGTTTATTTTTTTGTCGATTCAGGTCTGATTCGAACAATTCAATACTTTTTAATCAAAGCAGTCTCCTATCAAGATTACTACATCTGTGTTCTTGTAAAATATTCTATACGTACGTGATATTAAAAACCATGTTCGCTGTCTTTCCCTGATTACCTTTGAATTACATATAGACAAGGGCTTATGGCCAATCACGTTGAATACACCGGTTTTCGCTCGAACACCGAAGTTAAGCAACGTTGAGCCTGGTCAGTACTTAGACGGGTGACCACTTGAGAATACCAGGTGCTGTAAGCGTTTAGTGATGGATGTGCGTTGTAGTGCAGTGGATATCGGCTCGGAAAGAGAAATCGGTGAGCCGAGTTCGAATATCCATTTGAATATCCTGCATTCACTTAAGCACTGGTACCCTTGGGAAAGGTATTAATCCGTCCCTTCCATCCACTTATGGGTTAAATAACAAGGGTAGGAATTGGGGACCCTGCCCTTAAAAACAAATCCCAATGAATATTGATACTCGAAAAGAAAAAAGTATTACTAGACACAAAAACTTATATAAAAACAACAATAAATTGTTGAAAGAAAAAGGTATTACCAGCAATAAATAAATAAAATTTAGTTGGCAATAAATGACCCGCTGGGGTTGAGATGCCATAAAAACAAAACAACCAACCAACATATAGACAGGACAATTTTACGGGAAAAAATGTCCACATTATCCAAACCATCCTTTTAATTAAACACTCAGAATATTTGTACCTATTCGTTCGTCCTGGGTATGATAAATTGTATTCGGCAGCAATTCGGTATGATAAATTGTATTCGGCAGCAATTCGGGGGATTTGATGTTGTAAGGAGCGTGGAACAAATTTTTAATTGTTGTTTTCCCAAGTCCACCATGACCCAAGGTGGCAGAACCTTTTCATTTCCCAGCTATGGGCAAATAATTAATCTCTAAAACTAAAAGCATAACACTAATTAGTGAAGCATATATGTTGATATCGCTGCTAAACAAAAATAACAAAATCTATTTATTTTATTTTTTAAATTTGAGTGTCGCGCATTCTAGCATTTCATTACCGAAATTTATATAAAGAAATTGTAAATAAATTATTAGAAAATTCCACTCACCCTTTTGTATTCTAATCCCGTCCAGGGTATGACGATAAACTATATCCGGCGGTAAGGCAACTGATCGGGAGGTTCTGGAAAACGTGTTACTTACGTCTTAATTGTTGTTGTTCTCAGGCTCAGCCTGACCCGGGCAGTAACACCTGTTTGGGTTTCAGCTATGTAAAAATAACTGTCAAAGTATAAACATGTCTATAGTAAAAATAACAGTAATACATTTTCATTTTTAAAAAAATTACCAGCAATAAATTTTGTAAAAAATATATGAATTGCCAAAAATACATTTTTATAAAAAATTAAAAATTACTCGAAATACATTTTTATAACAAAATAAAAATTACCAAGAATACATTTTTGTAAAAAATATAAATTGCTAGGAATACATTTTTGTAAAAAATTAAAAATTACCTGGAATACTTTTTTATAAAAAATTAAAAATTACCAGGAATACATTTTTGTAAAAAATTAAAATTACTAGGAATACATTTTTTAAAAAAATTAAAAATTACCAGGAATACTTTTTTATAAAAAACTAAAAATTACCAGGAATACATTTTTGTAAAAAAAACTAAAAATTACTAGGAATACATTTTATAAAAAATTTTATATTTTTTTATAAAAAATTAAAAATTACTAGGAGTACTTTTTTAAAAAAACAATTTAAAATTACCAGCAATACATTTTTGAAAAAAAATTAAAATTTCCAGGAATACATGTTTTTAAATATATGAATTGCCAGTAATACATTTTTATAAAAAATTAAAAATAATGTTTGTAAAAAATAAAAAATTACTAGCAATACATTTTTGTAAAAAATTAAAAAATATATCAGGAATACATTTTTGTAAAAAAATTAAAAAATATATCAGGAATACATTTTTATAAAAAAATTAAAAATTACCAGGAATATATTTTTATAAAAAATTAAAAATTACCAGGAATACATTTTTATAAACAATTAAAAATTACCAGGAATACATTTTTGTAAGAAACAAAAAATTACCAGCAATACATTTTTGTAACAAAAATTACCAGGAATACATTTTTATAAATAAATAAAAAATAATATATTTTTTATAGTAAATGAAAACATTATAGCAATACATGTTTGTAAAAACTAAAAAATAATATATTACCAGCAATACATTTCTTTAAGAAAAAATATTACTAGTAATACATTGTTGTGAAAGAAATTGCTACGCTCCCTAGGAAATTTAATTTTAGCATTAAATGACCCATAAAGCGTTGATATGCCGCTAAACAAATAAACATATTCCGACTATCCCATCTATTTGAAACTCAAGCGTAGCTTTTACATTGGATAATCTCATTACTTCTTTGCTTGTCTTTTCCTTTTGTCTTTAATAAAGACTCTTTTTATTCCTCTCCCTGTGTTTTGTTTTTCCCTGGCATTACATCTTAACCTCTACTACATAGCGTTTATCTCACATAGTTTTTATTCGTTTGTCTAACTTTGAAAGGGCTCGACATGTGTTGCAATCTCTTTCGCCCTGACTGTCTGACAGTCGGCCTAAGCTAACATACATACATATTCCTTCCCTGACGTCATTGCTTCTTTCGTCTAATTGCTTCGAAGTCTTTGTCTTTAATTACCTCGCTTATCTTTGTGATAGATATACGTGGAGAGGAACAATAAATAAAAGGTTAAAAGGATTTATATAGTTACCCAAACATTTTTTCTTATTCTTTCCTGTTGACATCCAAAAGTGAACCCTATACACCCATGTATAAGTCGAGATTTTAAGAACAAATTATCAGCCTTTCACCCAGTAATTTAATCGATTTATATAGAAAATTAATAGTTTCTTTCGGTTGGTTTTCATGAAAATTAGAAAGTACAAAGAGCTTCAGATATAGAAAACATCCAATAGTTATAGCTGTGAGATTATTACCCCACTTGTATGCCAAGGAACTTCTAACGATCATTATACGGCATTGCCAAAAAAATAAAAAATAAAAAACAGTTTAAAAACAATACAATATATATATATATATATCTTAGGATACTGTAGGGATAAAACGTATCTCGATTTCCTTCCAGCGAATTTCTTAGAACCTAGCGAACGACGTGTCTCATTGTAAACAATACAGCATACTGTCACCCACAACGGAATAAACTCTTCCAACCATTACATATACCTACGCTCACAACAGGTGAGAGTAGATAGCATAGATAGCCAGGTAAATAGCCTAAGTAGCCTGGGAGTAGCCTGAGAGAGTAGCCTGAGGAGAGCGCCCTGAACATAGTCGAGAGTCGTCTACGAACACTGCAACCGTAACGACCATTACGAGTTCCAATTCGAGGGTCGAATTGTTACACATTAACCCGTATTATCGTTCTACTAACACAGTTCCAAGTGTTGTATTTTGCCGTGTTTAATATATATTCGTTATTTCCTATTTTGGTTGCTTTGTATTATTTTTGCTGAACCTTTAACCGGGTCCACGACACATACAAAGGCACTGGGATTATAATTCCACCAAACTAACAAGAGACTCTTTTCCAGTGTAGGTCTTTGAACATCTTAAATAAAACTTTACAGACACTAGCCTTAAGAATAAAAACATTTCTACATACGCATTTCCATTTACCCCGTTTGCATATTCCCTATTTAGTTTACTGAGACAATAAAATATGTTGTTAATAACTATACATTAAATTGGTTTCTATCTCCAAAAACATAAGATGTGTCTACGAAACTACGATAACACTATCTCTCTGTCACAGAAGTATATATCCTATCACTGATAATTCCTATTCAACAATTGGTAATAATCGCTACATAAAACAGAGATCGCACTAAACTACCAATAACTGAATGTGATATAAAATTGATATGAATTAGCAGGCAAACCGCTTGCATACTCACAGGAAATTAGTTCAGCAGATATACAAAAATAGATAGGGGTGTAAGACAAGGATGTATCTTCTCGCCAGATTTATTTAGCCTATAAAGCGTGGCAATTCTGAGAGAACTAAAAGTCCTACCAGGATTTGTCAGTGCCGCTAACAATCTTAACAATATATGATATGCAGATACAACAATGATAGCAGATACGAAAAGAAAACAAGATCTAGTACAGAATGTAGTGATGGAAACCGAGAAGAAAGGACTATACACAAACTACGAGAAGACTGAATGCATTTTTGTAAAAAAAAATAAAAATTATCAGAAATACATTTTTATAAAACATTAAAAATTACCAGGAATAGTTTTTTATAAAAAATTAAAAATTACCAGAAATCCATTTTTGTAAGAAGTAAAAAATTATCAGCAATACATTTTCATAAAAAATAAAAATTATCAGGAATACGTTTTTATAAAAAAAATTACAAATTGCCAGAAATACATTTTTATAAAAAATTAAAAATTACCAGGAATACATTTTTGTAAGAAATAAACAATTACCAGTAATACATTTTTGTAAAAAAAATAAAAATTTTCAGGAATACATTTTTGTAAAAAATTAAAAATTACCAGGAAAAGATTTTATAAAAAATTAAAAATTACCAGGAATACATTTTTGTAAGAAATAAACAATTACCAGTAATACATTTTTGTAAAAAAATAAAAATTTTCAGGAATACATTTTTGTAAAAAATTAAAAATTACCAGGAAAAGATTTTATAAAAAATTAAAAATTACCAGGAATACATTTTTGTAAGAAATAAACAATTACCAGTAATACATTTTTGTAAAAAAAATAAAAATTTTCAGGAATACATTTTTGTAAAAAATTAAAAATTACCAGGAAAAGATTTTATAAAAAATTAAAAAATACCAGGAATACATTTTTGTAAGAAATAAACAATTACCAGTAATACATTTTTGTAAAAAAAATAAAAATTTTCAGGAATACATTTTTGTAAGAAATAAGTATTCCTTGTAAGTATTCCCGACCTATTTGGGGCCTCAAAGTTTAGACCCAAATATCAACTATAGGTCGGGAATACTAAAATCAAGCAGGGGCAGAAATTTAACTACCTGAGACGTATTCTAACAGTGTACGGAAAGTGCGACACAGATCTGAAGGCGTTTTTAGATGGCCATGGATGTATTTGAAAAGTTATGAAGAGCATTGAGGGTCAGGAAAATTTCGTTGGGAACAAAGGAAAAAGTACTGGACTGTTAGGTGATATCTGTCCACCTGTATGGCAGCGAATGCTGGACAATCTCCTCAAAGATAAAGGAAATAGACTAAGCAACCGAAATGTGGTCCTACAGAAGGATGCTGAGGATACCATAGACTGAGCATATAAGCAACGGCGAGGTTTTGGAGATAACGGAAACGAAAGAGAAACTTATACTTAACACCAGGAAGTTGACGTTTCTGGAACACGTAATGTGAAAGGATGACTTGGTGAATCTGATATGATTGTAGTACAAGGCCGAAATTATGGAGCAATTAGGGAGTATCGAACTCACTACTCAATTGTAATGATTCTAACGAGACAAGATTGCTAACCGTTACACAACATAAAGGTGTCCATACTCACAGGGAGAGTAGAGTGAATGAGAGACAGGAGAAAGTAGTGTTTGATATACTTGATTGGCTTAAGCAAATGGATGGCAGAGCAGGCTTTGGGAGAAATAACAAGACAAAATTTATTAAGATTGATAAGGGACAGGATGATGTGGAGGACTATGGTCGCTTACGTCCTGAAGAGACACGGCACATAAAAGAGGAAAATGAATTAACATAAAGAAGTAAAGAAGCAATCCATTAATTTCTGTAAATGAGGCTCATGAACCTATAAACTAAGTAACTTATTTTAAACCATCGACTTCACTTTGTTACAGCTTTGTCGGGAACTGCCATTCAAAAACTGTCCTGTTAAGTCACAGTCGTCGCTATTCACTATCAAACTGAGTCCCCAAAGAACAGATCTAATGTTTTCATTAGGCATGTCGTGTCCAATATATTAATTTTAAACATGAGAAGCATTTTCAGCCAATGATAGCTACATAAACATTAAAACACGCCTACAAAATATTTATAAACCAATAAATTGCTTACATTTTAAAACGCACTAATTAAACCGTAAATACAAAACCATAGAATACAAATCAAAAAGGTTGTTTTGTCATAATAAATGTACACTATTTACATTATTCGGACTATTGTTCTCACCTTTGCTGCCATTTGTACGACGTTTCGGCCGTTGTACGCTCCTGCCTTCTTCAGGTGCTAGGAATTTCGAACCGAACTCTTCATTACGATCACTGGGGTATATTATTCTCATTCATTGTGCGAAGCCACTTCTAGTAGTCATGAGTTATTTCCCTTTAACTTAACTCTCTAAGTTATTTGTTCACCACTGCTGTGGCCTGGTATTGAATTCACAACTCTTTGGATCAAGTCACTGGAACTAAACAATATATATCTATATCCACTGGGTCATGTGTCCTTGAGGATAACAGCAAGTGAAATTCTGGGATTTGTAAACGTAATGTGTCAGTAAACATTTTTACCAGAGTTCATATAGTAATTTTTTTATGTTAATGATTTTCTCTAGTTTTTTTTTACCAGAACTCATATTGCAATCTTTTTCTAGCACTCTTTACTATTGATTCCCATATTGTATTCATTTCTATCCTTGGTATGCTTAGGAGTGCTTTAAAATTAAAACCTAGAACTTTTAAACTTCAAATTGCTAACGGTACAAAAATTGATACTTTTGACGAGAAAGCAGTGACCATCGACCTGCGTATGCGACGAAATTTTCTGTGGATTTTCATCCAAGCTAACGTTACCACACCAGTATTAGATGCAGTATTCTAGCTGAATTCAATTTATCGCTCATTCCCTTATTGACAATCTGACAGAACTTTCTGTGAGAGAAATTTGCTCCGGATGCCAGTCATCTGGAATTAGTACTGCCCTACCACAAGATAACGGTATTAACGATGCAATACAAAGATACACGGAAATTACGTAACCTCTCAAAAACACAGTTAAAAACAATGCCAAACGCTACATAAAAACAACAAGACAACCGGTATACTCTACGCCAAGACAATTAAAACCTGACAAATACAAACTAGCCAAGGCAGAATTTCAGCAAATGACAGAGCTGGGAATCATAAGCCCATCCGAGAGCACATGGTCATCTCATTGCACATGGTCCAAAAGACCAACACGACAGTATAGTGTCCATGTGGCGAATTCTGTATATTGAACGCCAAAACCATCCCTGACAGATACCCGATCCCACATCTACACGAATATGCAATGGGTCTCCAAGGCACTCGGATTTTCTCGAAGCTAGATCTGTTGAAGACGTATTACCAAACACTAGTTACTGCAAAAGACATCCACAAAACTTCTCTGACGACATCGTTCGAATTATACAAGTTCATGAGAATGCCTTTTGGGTTATTTAATGCCGCTTATACCTTCCAGAGACTATTTGAAGAAACCGGGAAGATCATAAACTACATTTGGAACAAGCTTTTCAAAGACCTTCAGATTTTTGACTCAAAATCAATATCTACAAATGTGTTTTTAGAGAACCAAATTTAAATTTCCTCGCACATAAAAATTAACCGAGAAGTTATTTCACCTTTACCAGACAAAATAGAAGCAATTGCAAACTTTCGGCAATCAACGTCACTAAGATAGTTACGACGGCTAATAGGCCTTATCAACTATTACAGAAGATTTATACCCAGTTGTTCAGCTGTAACATCACCCTTGACAAATCTACTGAAGAACAAGAACAAAAAACATTGCGCTGCAGGAAGATACTCTAGAAGCATTCAAGAACACCAATACATCTTTAGCTAACTTCACTAAGCTAAATTACATCAAGGATAGCAAGTACATTAAACTCACCCTAACAACAGATGCTTCATCAACAGCTGTGGGTGCGGCTATACACCAAATCTTGGACAAACAAATCATACACATATCTTTCTTCTCCGCTAAATTAAATAAGGCACAAAGTACAGCACCTTTTCTAGGGAGCTATTAGCAATATACTTTTCCATCAAACATTTTCGACATCCGCTAGAGGGCAGAGAGTTCACCCTATATACAGACAATAAACCATTAATATAGGCATTACATATAGATATTGACAAATATAATCCACAGGAAATCAGACACCTGGATTACTTTTCGCAATTCTCTTCAAAGATCAGATATGTGTCATGTCAAGACAATATAGTGCCTTGTCACGTGTTACAATTGTTTCTTTAAATTCTAGTTATTTAACCCTCGAATTAATTGCTAAAGAGCAAACCACAGGCACTTCACTACAAGAAGTACAACAGAGAACATGACTAAAATTACTTGAACTACCTGTTCCATTCTGGGATACAACATTTTATTGCATCATTTCTCAATCACGGCCTTACATACTATCAAATTTGAGACAGTAAGTATTAAAACACTTCCATAAAACCCAAGAAAACGTGCAACAGTGAAGTTAATTACTGAACGTTTTGTTAACCAACATAAGAAATTGGACAAAATTATTTATTATACAAGAACAAATAAATAAATACACTAAAATTACATACAGGCGAAATCCAGCACAATCTGATGCAAGATTCATTAACATACATGTTGATATTATAGGACAGTTGCCTTGTTTCAGAGGTATACATATATCCTTTCTATCATAGATAAGTTTACCTGCTAGCTTGCTGCAATGACAATAAAATATATCACAGCCACAACAATAGTCAAAGCTATCCTTACTGATTAGATTGTAATATTTGGGAAGTTCTATAACCTACTCGGAATTCGACTCATGAAAACCACAGCCTATCATTCTTATGCAAACATGATGGTAGAACATTTTCACAGATTGTTAAAGGCACCTTGTAAAAAAAAAGAAAACTGATTGGGTAGAGAATTTACCACTACTACTTTTATCGATCAGAATCATTGTAAAAGAGAACTTGGGTTGTGCAACAACTGAAATGGTTTTCGGCAAATCATTGGCTCCACTTGGCCAATACTGTTATGAAAACACAAGCATTTTACCTACAACAGCATTTGCTCAGGAAGTGAAACAAGGAAAGTTATCATTAACGTTTACACCTACGCGTAAAGCAAACAAAAATATATACCTACCAAATAACCATTACATCTGAATATATTTATTCATTTAAAAAAACAAACGAGTTAAAAACCTTCACGTTCAAACCAGTCATTTAAAGAAAGAGTAAGTATTTCAACATCAAGAAAAATAGAAAACATGATAATATTGCTATCGAAACTGGCGAATGTCGATAATCAATTCTAACAACAGCAAAAACAACAAAATATATCATGAGCATCTAGATTCAAATATCAAGCCAAAGATAATTGAACAAACATCCTGCAAAGCAGACGACACCTTATTAGAACAATAATAAGAAAAACGATTTAAAAAAAACTAGGAGATATGCACATTAGCCAAAACATTAAAAAAGTGCCTGAGATATTAAACTTTTTTTGTCTTGTTGTTAATCATTGGAGCGTTGTGGTGCAGTAGATATAGGCTCGGAACAATACATCGAGGAGCCGAGTTTGAATTCCAGTTGAATTCCTTGCATTCACTTACGCACAAATACCCGTGGGAAAGGTCTTAATCCGTCTCTTTCCTTCAGTTATGGGTTAAATAACAGAACAGATTGGGTTCTATAGCCTTTGCTGGCAACCAGTCTACCACAGAAAGTAATGGCAACCTACTGCAGGATAATCCCAGTCAGTCATATCTCTTTCAAGACATGATCGCCCAAGCATGTATCACGTATGGGACTTAACTGACTGACATATCATTAGAAAATATTTATAATGATATGGAGGGGCCTTTGTCGCGTCACCTTATTAATTTTAAAATGAGAAGCATTACAGGATGACTCCCACAAGCGTAAATATAATATCCATCTAACCAGAAAAAAAATTATTTATGATTTTATTGACACGCAGGATTCATTATTGACGTCCACAATCTTAACTATATTAGATATGCAAATTACAGTGTTGATAATAGACAGACACAGAAAGTAAACAACAAGAATTCCTATAGAAGCTAGTGAAGAACAGTGAGAAGAAAGGACTAAGCATCAATTGTAGGAAGACAGAATTTATTGATGTCTGAAAATGGAATAAACCAAATTACAAATTGGAAATTCCAAAATCAAACAATTACAAACATTTACTTATCTGTATTGGGATAGCGAAAGATGCTTCCCAGAAGTTGAGCAAAGTACTAAGAAACAGAACATTTTCGTTAAAGACAAAGAAAAGAGTAATTGCCTGTTGATTTTTAAGACTAAAACTGTTGTGGCCTGTTAGGGTCAGGAAGAAAGGCACGGAAACAATAAGGTAAGTTGAACCAGTGTATTGGAACAACAGAACATATAAACAAAATAAGAGGGTTATTAATCAGCAAATAGAAATGTCCGTCCAAATTCTCAAGTTAGACTGTATCTCGTCTGCCTCTTCTAGAAAGTCTCGCGGGTTAGTATTTATTAAGGAGGAAGAGTTCATTCCAATGTAGATGAGGCACCATAACAAAAACTTTAAACCGAAAACCAGTTTTCGACCTTTGCATTTGCTCAATTTCTTGCGATTTTTAATTCACTTATCCTTCCCCTAGACTGGTTAGCAACCACGCCTATAGAGCCAAGTCTGATATTCTATTTAACCCATAGCTGGGGTAAGGGGAATAGATGCATTCATACCTTTGAATGTAATGAACTCAACTTTCTAATTTATAATCCGAGCTGTTCTCCATTACACCACGCTCACATACCAATTTACTAAGCTTCGCTTTGATGTTGCACAAGACCGAAATATAGAGTACCCAGTAAGGATCGGACTCAGTTGTAATTGATCTGTTACGTTAAACCACGTCAAAGTGCCCAATAGTGATTTACTAAACGTTGCTGAGATGTGACCCAAGGCCGAAAGATTATACCACCTAATGAGGATCGAACTTACTATTGGGTCGTAACTGGTCTACCAAAGCAAGCTCGCTAACCATTACACCACTTCGAGGAGCCAATCACATCCCAACATACACAAATAGTAAAATATAAATAATAATATATGTTTTCAGATGTTGCTCTCCGGCTTATAAGAGGTTAAATAAACGTAGAACCTAGATGAACTAGTTTATATCAAAGACCAAGATATTCCACCTGTATGACAATAGCCATGAATATAAAGAAAGGAATTGAAACCCTTTTGACATTTTTATTTTTAATATAATCTACTTCAGCCTGAAAATATTCATATTTTTTTGTATAATGCTCCGGCAGCTGGTGAGTGTTGGCACAGTTGCCAGCGTAGATCCCCTTCCTGATCAAAGCAAGCCTGAAGTACCTAAGTGTATAGAAACTTATAGCATTGACTAAGAATAAAAGCACAATCTATACCAAACTTATACACAATTTTATATAGCAGTTATTAACAGCAACACATATCTAATAACTGTATCAGTTTACACACTTATAGATCGACGTTCGTATATGGACTAACTGTAATGGTAGTAACGTTTGATGAGAATACGACATTAAATTTATCATAGCTTAAATATTTATTTATTCACTTCTGAACGTCGTCAAATTCTGCTCTGATGAACTTAGCTCACTGGTGCCCTATATAAAAATTTACTCGAGCACAAGATTAGCAACTAGGTCCCACCATTTTACTGTGTAACCAATAAATTGTAAAAGCAAATTCTACTCCATCAGCTTCTTTTCTCGCACTTCCCGCCTGTGGAATTCCCTTCCATTTACTTGCTTCTCCGACAGCTACAATCTCCAAGAATTTAAATGTAAAGTCAGCAGTCATCTCCTACCTCAATAACCTGCATTCTCTCTCTCATGCTCCTTTCTCTGTCAACTCCGCTCTCATCAGTATTCTCTTCCTTCTCTTACCCCCTATAACCTGTCCCACTTTATCATAACTTTCCTTCTGTGTAACCCCCTGCAAAACAGCGGCAGTAAAATGCCTTGCATGGGGCTATATGATTATAAAAACAAATTAATTTCACCCAAATCAAAGATATGTGATTTCGAGTCGTCTTACCGAGTCTGTACTGCTATTTAGACCATAGCTGGCAGTAGGAAATCTGGATAGATTCATGCTCTTTTCCATTATATTAGAGTGAAAGTGAATGCAAGAAAATAGACTGGAAGTTAAACCCGACTCGCCGATTCCCCTTTCCGCGCTGATAATTGTCATGCAACTCACATATACTCTTTGTATCCCCGGATTCTATTAGACATACAGCTTAGTTTTTCCAAAAAATGTTTTTCATGTCGCTGTACTGTTAAACCTTATTTGTTATTTCATTACACTCAAAAACTGAGGTTGGCATATAAATGAAACTCACCATACGAGTGTTGGACAAAACTCAAAGGTTGATCCATAAACGATTTTGATGTACAAAAACTATATTATGTAATTTTGATTCCTTGGCTCCAAATCATAAAAAAAAATCTCGAAAGTTGATGAACCGTAAAAAAAAAAATTATGATAAATCAATAAAAAGATTTCTGTCTGAATTTCTGGTTTCGTTTCGTTTATTTTGTTTTAAGGCATGTCAACCTTAATGAGTTACGAGGGTCATTCAATAAATAAGGTGAATTTTTCGGTACATGGACTTCTAATACAGATAGAAGCTTTTTTATTTTCAACGTAGTCTCCCAGTAGTGTCACACACTTTTCCCATCAGTGAACAAGCTTCCGTATTCCCTCAGTGTAAAAATCTTTGGACTGATGTCTCAGCCAATCGTTCACAGCACATTTGACGTCATCGTCACTTTCAAACTTCGTGCCTCTCGTGAACGCTTTCAAGGGACCAAACAGGTAAAATGTCTGAAGGGGCAAGGTCTGAGCTGTAAGGGGGTTGAGAGAGCAGTCACCAGCCCAACTCGTTGATGGTCTGCACAGTTTGGGCTGCTGTGTGAGGCCTTGCGTTGTCTTGATGCAAGACGACTCCATGTGACTGATGACTCCTGCGTTTGTTCAACAGATAGGCTCAAAGTCCTTGCAATGTCATCCACTGTCACCCTTCTGTAAGACTGAATGAGGTCATTGACTGATTCGACTACCTCAGGAGGCCTCACTTCTGTAGGCCTCCCAGTCCTGTCTTCATCCTCAACATTGTTCCGTCCTTCTTTAAAAAATTTAGCCCACTTGTAGACATTTTTTGACTGAAACATGTGGAACCATACACAGTTGACATTCTCCTATGAATTTCAACTGGTTTGCACCCTTCAGCAACGAAAAACTTGATAACTGACCTCTGTTCAATCCTGGAGCATGCTTCTTGGTCGGCCATATTTGTTAATCTCCAAAACTCTCAAAGTTTTTTTTTCAATCTGCAAAAAAAAAAAAAAAAAAAAAAAATCCCTATGAAAAAGAATTAAAGAAAAAAAAGCTTCTATCTGTATTAGAAGTTCTTATACCGAAAAATTCACCTTATTTATTGAATGACCCTCGTAGAAGTCCTTATACCGAAAAATTCACCTTATTTATTGAATGACCCTCGTAGAAGTCCTTATACCGAAAAATTCACCTTATTTATTGAATGACCCTCGTATTTAATGCCGGCAAGATATTAGGATAGATTAGTATGAATAGAATGTATTCTTTGTAAGGAATCAATGTGTAAATCAGATTACAATGACGCATTTTTGTAAAGAGAGTATTCCTGGTAATTTTTTTTTTCTTAAAAAAAGTACTGCTGGTATTTTTATTGTAAAAATCTATTTTCATACATTAATAGTGTTTTGACCCGATTTATCGGGTTAACTATTTGCTCACAGCTGGAACTCTAACAGATGCTACCACTCCGAATCAGGGTGGACCTGGAAACAAAAGCAATTAAGAGGGAGTTCCACGCTCTTCAAAAACCTCCCATGCTTATAGTATGCAAATTTATCATTATACCTATAAGAATGTGTTAGAAACAAATAAATGTACACATCATTGATTAGCAATGACACCAGTGAAGTCAAAGTACTACAAATAGGAATTTACTTTTTATATTTAAGTATAAAGAAATTTAGTAGCTAGCAAAGAAGTGTCAGCAACATTTTTATTACATAGTTTCAACCAATTGGAATTACAAACAAAACCCAGGAGCCTGTTCATAAGTGGAGGTGTTCCTGCATGTTGAGTGCTACATATTTCTAAGTTATAGCTGTACAGTTATCTCCCTTTGTTAGGTCCGTAAGATAATCATTGAACTTAAATAT
>JBBBDQ010000927.1:6125000-6347500 GCA_037127315.1 Ascarosepion bandense | reverse complement strand
GATTAATAGTGATTGCACTGTAACCATGAATCGTAAGTCGGAACTATCGTAACCCGGGAAAATACTGTAATGTAAATAACACTGTAAATTACCATATATTTACCTCACGACACAATAAATAATCCGTGATACTAGTTCATTGGCCATTATTTTCTGTGAGGCAAGCTGGTAATTTCCTGATATATCCCGGGAGGTAATGATCAGCGAAAAGAATAGTCCAAGACTAATACTTAACACTGAAGATAGATTATAAGAAATTTATTATAAAACAGTACAATAAACCAATAGATATACAAGAACAACCAAGGAACAGTAGCAGGTATAACGATCAAGTAGAAAATGTTTCTGCCTAGGACGTATGCGTCCGTCTAGTGACGTATGCTCCTGTCTAGTGACGTATACTCCTGTCTAGTGACGTATGCTGCCGTCTAATGACGTATGCTCCCGTCTAGTCATAGTCTTATATAGACCGGACCATGTCCATTCCGGGGTAGGATAGGATATTCCTCTACAACATTTCCAAGATGCCAAAGCTGGGAATATAAAATTTCATGAGTTATCCTTAGATGTGTTAATGTCTAAGCAGCTCAAGAACCTTTTTTTTCCATTTATAAAAAAACACTTATGCCATTGCATGGTATCATCACCATCCATAAAATAACTTAAATCATTTCAATATTTTTATGCTTGATATTATGATCAACTTCTATCTGATATCGACACTTGATACATCAGCAGCTGTCGAAGATTGGCACTGATGGCGAACCTCTGCCAGAGTATGTTAAATGTATTGTGTTTTGCTACCCTAATTTATCGTTTCATTAGCTGCATGAGCTGAGTTTGACATACTTGAGGTCGGTCTATATAGAAGGTCGACTTATATACGAGCAGATGTTGCAATCTCTCTATGATGTCTACTTGGAATATCTGCACATAAAGAAAAGTAAGAACATCTGTTGATCAAGTTTAAAATATTTAATTTGTTGTGTCTCATGGCGATAACACTCTCACATCTCAGATTTTAGGAAAAGAAAGAAAGGAAAGACAGAGAAAATGATAACACTCCCATATCTCCGCTTTTAAGAAAGAAAAAAAAGAAAGAAAGAAATGATAACACTGCCATATCTCAGATTTTAAGAAAGAAAGACAGAAAGAAAGAAAGAAATGATAACACTTCCATATCTCAGATTTTAAGAAAGAAAGAAAGAAAGAAAGAAAGAAATGATAACACTTCCATATCTCAGATTTTAAGAAAGAAAGAAAGAAAGAAAGAAATGATAACACTCCCATATCTCCGCTTTTAAGAAAGAAAGAAAGAAAGAAAGAAAGAAAGAAAAAAGAAAGAAATGATAACACTGCCATATCTCAGATTTTAAGAAAGAAAGAAAGAAAGAAAGAAAAAAAGAAATGATAACACTCCCATATCTCCGCTTTTAAGAAAGAAAGAAAGAAAGAAAGAAAGAAAGAAATGATAACACTGCCATATCTCAGATTTTAAGAAAGAAAGAAAGAAAGAAAGAAAGAAATGATAACACGCTCATATCTCCGCTTTTAAGAAAGAAAAAATGAAAGAAAGAAAGAATAAAAGAAAGAAATGATAACACTGCCAATATCTTGGATTTTAAGAAAGAAAGAAAGCAAGCAAGCAAGAAAGAAAGAAAGAAAGAAAGAAAGAAAAAAAGAAAGAAATGATAACATTTCCATATCTCAGATTTTAAGAAAGAAAGAAAAAAAGAAAGAAATGATAACACTGCCATATCTCAGATTTTAAGAAAGAAAAACAGAAAGAAAGAAAGAAATGATAACACTTCCATATCTCAGATTTTAAGAAAGAAAGAAAGAAAGAAAGAAATGATAACACTGCCATAGCTCAGATTTTAAGAAAGAAAGAAAAAAAGAAAGAAAGAAAAAGGAAAAACACCATCACATATCATTTACTTTTCTAATTTTGCGTTTACAAGCAATTCGATCCTTCATTTTTAATATGAAGTCGGCATTCCGCAACTGAAGTCTTATTTCTTCCAGAGTTATAAACAACTCTTTTACGATATTATGTAAGAAGACATTTCTAACTTCATTTTCGACTCTTATTGCAGCAATCACTGTATCTTCAAATGGTTCTCCGTATTTTGGAATTAAGCATGGCTTAATTTATTCGAGATTCAAAATTCCATCTTTGTAATTCGGTAGTATAGTTCCCCAGCGTTGCGGTCTATTTGCTATATGTGTGGGAACACTTATTTTTTAACCAGACATTAACGGACGATGGTCGGTTTTTAAAAGAAATTCTCGTTAATATAGGACTTTATGGAATTTTTTCATGGAAAAAAACTATAGCCATAGCTTCCTTCTCGATCTGGCTGCAGTTTTTCTCAGCAACTATTGACGACCTCGACGCATGCGCTATTGGCTTAAGTGTTCCATCCTCATATTTATGTAATATTACTGCTCCAATTCCAGAATCACCTGCATCTGATAATGTTTAATTTGGGATCAAAATGCGTGAGTGATAAATCAGATGGTAGGACTTTTCCGATCTTTTCAAACGCACTTTGGCATTTCTCTGTTCAAAACCATTTAGTGTCATTCTTTAAGAAAGCATTTGAAGGTGCTGTTAACTCATGCATCTTTGATATAAACACATGGTAGTAGTTTGAAAAGCCTAAAAAAGATCCGGGCGGGCATGTATTTAATTGCTCTAGATCGACAGAATCTGGCCTTCGACCTTTTTCGAAATTTTCGTCATTAATTTGTCTCTGATATTTTATTCTAGACAAAAATTGCTCACTTTTTGTTCCACTAATCTTGAACCCCTATTCTTTGGTTTTTTTCGTATACTATTTTTACGTCTTCCGCATGTTGGTATCAGGTCTTCTTTTAATCAGTAGGTCATCCAGATATGCTTTCGCACAACCAGCAAGCATTGTATCCATAATTTGTTGAAAAATGCTCGAAGTTACCTTTATCCCCAACTAGCAGTATAACTCAGCGTTACTCGGGTGTAATGAAAGCTTTAAAACTAATCCATGGTCCTGGAGCTCAGATTCTTTGGGCGTTGGCACGAAAGACAATAGTTGTTTCCAGGTAAAGCGAAACCGTAGACTGAAAGAAAAATGAATGAATGTAAGTCAAGTTTTGATTTCCTGCTATCGATATCAAATAAGTTTTTTTTTGTCGTAAACTGAATTTTAAAGGCTAAATAAGTCCTCTGAGTAAATAGAATCATGGCTGAGACTAAGAACTACAATTATACCTACTTAGAGCCAAACCCGAAGCAAAAACTAAAATAAAAGGGCTGAAAAAAATACAGACATACAGGCAGATAAACAGACACACAAACAAACATCTTGACTTTTATATATATATTTTCTGCACTATTGTAAGAACTGCAGCCTTGAAACTTCTGAATATCGTTTTTTATGTCTTTGTCTATGAGTGTATCAAATTTGATTAAAATCAAACCACTCCTTCTATAACCCGATTTTTGATATTTATTGGGGTCCCTCGACACAAAACCTAGCTAAGAACACTCGCAGACGCTTATAGTACAACTGTGTACATTTTCAAGAAAATCGGATCAGCCGTTTCGGAATCTTTAGGTAACGGACACACACACACACACACACACACACACACACACACACACACACACACACAAAGTTCCATTTATAAATAAGTTTAGATATGAGTAGGTTGAATTTATGAGCGTTGATAAGTTGTAATTTTAAACGCTTTTTTTCTACCAGCATTTGTGGGTCAGTTAATTGGCATACGTGATACACGCTTTGGGTGATCATGTTTCGAAAGAGACATGACTTACTGGGCAGAAGATTATCCCGTAGCGGGTTGCCATTGCTTTCTGCGATAGAATGGTTGCCAGCCAAGGCTATAGAACCTAATCTGTCCTATTATTTAACCCATAACTGGAGGGAAAAGACGGATTAATACCTTTCCCAAGGGTATTTGTGCGTAAGTGAATGCTATGAATTCAACTGGAATTCGAACTCGGCTTGTAGTTAGGTGTCCGATAAGTCCAACTTCGAAAAACATTTTACCCCATTTGGTTTGGCGAAAATTTCTTCAAGACTTGGTAACGAGCAATTAAAATTTTGTAAGCTTTCATTAAGCCCCGTTGAGAAATCAGCACATAAGCGGATTTTATTATACTTTTTCTTCACGTATGTGCGTTGTGGTACAGTGGATATCGGCTCGGAACGAGAAACCGGGGATCCGAGTTCGAATTCCTGTTAAATCCATTTATTCACTTACATGCAAATGCCCTTGGGAAAGGTATTAATCCGTCTCTTCCTTCTAGTTATGGGTTAAATAGCAGGACAGATTGGGTTCTATATCCTTGGTCGGCAACCAGTCTACCGGAGAAAGCAATGGCAACCTACTGCTGGATAATCTTCTGCCCAGTCAGTCATGTCTCTTTTGAGACATGATCGCCCAAGCGTGTATCACGTATGGCACTTAACTGATTGAAACAGTCAGTGGTGCCCATTGAGAATAATCTACTTTGGTAATGACCCCTAATTCTTGTAACCTTCCCAATTCTTTATTAATTGGATCTTACGCCGCGAAAGAAACACGTCTTTTTCTATGTGAATATTGATGTTGCATTTTCTTTAACATCAAAATTCGCTTTTGATTTTGTGCACATGCCAAGACCTCCTGAAAAAAAAACTTCTAGGAACTTCTTTTTAATTAAGTTTTGAACTTTTCCGTTGCTGTATTTGTGGTGATAATATATATATATATATATATATATACTTTGTTGCAGAACAAAGATCAAATAAGAAAACGCTCTCCGTTCCCAATAAATTTGTTGTATTTTTTAACACGAATACCATTGCTTTTTTTTGTTTTTGTTTTGTTTTTCCAACGAAAGAATTATTACAGGTAAACTCACCTAAAAAAAAAAAATTAAAAAAAAAAATCTTAACTTCTCCCCCTGAAACACAACGAGCAACTTTTCTCGAAGTCAGTAAACTAGGTTTACCTAGTTTTCTCAAAGTCTTTTCATTAGTTATAGTAATATCGGACCTAGTAGCCATTTGGAATTTTATTTTTACATTGTTAATTGTGACGAAAACAAATTTTCTTTTTAGAGATGTATTACTCGAAGTCTTGCTAATTTTTTCTTTCCGTTTATCGACTTTACCCAATGTATTTACTTTGTTGACAAACTTTTTGTTTCTCTTACATTTTTTGGATTTACAACAAGTACTCTTGTGTCCTAATCTTCCACATTAGTAGCCTTTTTATTTCTAAAAACACAATTAATTTTAAAATTTTTACCACCACAACCATGGACGGTATTAGGAATTTTATCGTATTTTTTACTGTTTCGCTAGGAATTGAAAACCTTTTTTTCTTAGATGGTCGGATGCTATGTATTTGTGAAATATCTTTTCCTTAATCCTTGCGATATTAAGTTTTAAATACATGTTACGCTGACACTCTTCAGCTATTTTCTGGAGAGTTAATTTTGAATCTATTTCTAGTTTAATCAGAATCTTGGATAATATTTCCGCGTCCTTATTTGAAGTTATGCTTTAAACTAATATCAAACATTTAAATGAATCGGAAATTAACTAATTTAACTTATACCTATCACATTCTCGTTTGACAACTTATCTGTAGGCAACAAAATCAACATCGACACACTTTATTAAGTTTAAACTATTCCACTGTACATTAAATAATGAGATTCTATTCCGAAAATTCTTGATAATATCCCTACAGTTTCCTCAAAATTCATCTCACCCGCTTGTTTCGGCAAAATAAAATTTATGTGTTTTTCGTATTCAACAAGAGATAATTATATCAATAATTGTCGGACTTTCTTTGCGTCATTGCGAACAATCATTTTTGAAGATCCCTTTGCATCTTCTGTAATACGTTTGAAAATTTATTCTTTCGTCCGGATTATATACAAACTCGCTATTTAAAATTCGCAATCTGGAGTAAATGAGTTTTCCTCCGCTGTTTTCTTAAACAACAATTCGAAAAACATTTGTTGTTTTTGCAACTGAAATTGCCATTCATGTTTTTTTTTGTTGTTGTTGTTTTAACTGTAGTTTTTATTGTTGCTTTTGCAGCGCCAACATTTGAAGTATAACTGATTTCACTTCGTCCATTGTCCTTGTATTCTGCTGAATATTTCAACTACTACGTGCAGAATACGTCTTTTTTCTCAGTAGTCCTCGTAAAAGTTCAGAACGAGACCTTCGTCGCCATTTTTATAACGTTAGTTTTCGTAAAGTTATTTTGAAAGACATTTTGATAACTCGCTATTAGCGATAATATTTCGGTATCTTTGTGTAAAGTCAACGCACTAAACCGATTCTTTCGAATAATACACAATAATTCTCTCGGAATAATTCTCTCGCGTAATTCACTCAGAAACAATCTCTTCAATGCCGCACAACACCAGAATGATTCAAAACACAGAATACACTCAGACTATTGTCGGAGTTCTTTACATTCTAAATATTATGGTCACGTGATCCCAATAGCGCAATTCACTCAAAGGTAACGTTTGTTTCCTGGATATCCATGTTCGACCACACGAGTCGGTATCGACACTTTCTCCTACATAACAATTGTCCTTTCTCCTCAATAGTATTGTCTTATTTTCTTTCAGTGTCAATAAAATCATTTAAGCAACAAGGATTAGCTATCAATATCAATATTTAGCTTTCAAGTTGCTGTATACAATAATAATAATAATAACAACCATATATTTATGCTCTACTTTTGTATTGAGCACTTTTTAAAGTAAATATCTGTGTAATGTACTTGCATTAGTAACCGTTACTCATATTATATATATATATATATATATATATATATATATATATATATATATATATATATATAGTCGTTTCAACCCAAGCAAGGTGGTACCGCCACCGATAAGCAGGGGGCTACATAAGAGAGTAAAAGTTTCGGTAGGAGGAGAGTGAAGAGAAAGACGAACCAGTTACAGGGGGTATCAGAGAAAAGTCAAGTGAAATATGGGAGCACAGGTGTGTAGACAGTTGCGAAGGTAGAGAGAAAGTAAAAGAACAAGATATACAGGGTGATGAAGAAAGGACGGGAATCAAGTGGATAAGAGATAGAAATTGACATTGCATTTAATTTCCTGGAGGTTGTAGCCGTCAGGAAAGCAAGTATACGGAAGGGAGTTCCACAGGCGGGAAGTGCGAGAAAAGAACCTGATGGAGTAGAAATGTCGGTTGCATTTGTTTGATCTAACTCTAAAAGGGTGGGCCCTTGTTGCCAGTCTAGTTGCACGAGTAAATTCTTGAGAAGAGAGCACTAGTGGCCTAAGTTCGTCAAAGCAGAAGCCATGAAAATATTTGTAGAAGAGACAGAGAAAGTGGCTGGAGTCGAACTGCTAGGCTGGGACCACTCACATTACAGGTTCTCCTTTCGAGCCTGTGTAGAAAACTGAGATGAGCAGCAGGGACTCCTGACCAGACATGACAACAGAATTCTATGCCCGGTCGGATGGTTGATTTGTATATGTGCAAGATGGATTCAGGCGGAAAAAAACTTCCTGACCCGACACAGTGCCCTAACCTTCCTAGTATTGGATTTAGCTATTGATTCAATGTAATGATTCCACTTGAGGTCGGAAGATAGGATAAAACAAGGAGGCGCAGTATATTGCTTTGAGGGAGGCTTGCTTAGCCCGTGCTTATGGACCATATATGGTAATTATTATGCGAATGACGAATCATGGAAAGGGTTTTATTTATTTTATTTATTCCTTTTATTTCTTTCAGAGTACTTTTCATTTCATATCAACTGAAAACGTTTTTCAGAGAAAGCACAACGAGTCACGCTCCTAGAAGTTGGAAAATTAAAAGTATTCTATCAGATGATTAGAAGAGAGCAGTTCCGTTTTCAGGCGTTAAAATTAGCAAATCACTTCTTGTCCCATTTAACAACAGACTGTGGGTCATTTTTAGACCAGCTGCCAATTTGACTTTATAGAACAGATAAGACTTACTATTAAGACAGGAGTAAACTGTTATGTCATCACCATAGACATCAGGAAGATCATTTATGAAGATTAGGAATAACTTAGGTCCAAGAATAGCGCCCTTGTGTACGTCTGTATTTATACAAAAAAGATGAAGACGAGTGGCCATTCAAGATAAGTCTAATTTCGCGATTTGGTAAGAAAAACTGAATAAGTTAAAAAATTCGTTCAGAAATACGACAGCCTTTCAACTTGTGAAGAAGTCTAGTGTGACAAACCACGTCAAATGTCTTTGAGATGTCTAAAGCGACGGTCTGGAATTCGTCATTCTTCACTATAGCTTCATAAACTCTTTCAGCAATAATTTTGATGTGTCATACAGTTGATCTAGAGAAGAGAAAAGCATATTGCATGTATGAAAAAGAATAGCCCGCGGAGTGAGATGCTTAACCAATTCATTGATTACACCCTCTAGTCAGTCTGTCAGTAAAGTTCAATACGTGATACACGGTTGGACAATTATGTCTCGAAAGAGACATGTCTGACTTGGCAGATGATTTTTCCGCTGTAGGTATCCATTGTTTTCTGCGGTAGACTGATTGCCAACCAAGGCTACAGAACCAAATCTGTCCCGCTTTTTTACCCATAGCTGAAAATGAAAGAGACCTTTCCCAAGGGTATTTCCACGTAAGTGAATACAACGAATTCAACTGAAATTCGAACTCGGCTCTCCAATTCTTCTTTCCGAGCCCCGATATCCATCTCACCACAATACCCATCCCGAGCTTATATATATATATATATATATATATATATATATATATATATATATATATATATATATATCACCCTGATTGAGCTCTCTGGAAGAATGGTAGACTTTGAAAAACAGTAGCTACTCTAGCATACACACATCGTTCATTCAGCAATGAATTAGAACACTCTCAGCTATTGTGCGTTTATAATGATAAAATACACGCTAAAATCTGATTCCTTCTACCGAGCGCCCATAGCTCAGAGGTAGAATCGCCGACTGACGCCAATTCGGTCGGGTTTCAATCCTGGGTAAAAAGCAATCGGATGTCTATCCGTACTGATGAACTGTGATACAGCGACACAGATCTGTCTGCGGATGACTATATATATATATATATATATATATATATATTGGCTGGACTTCATGGTCAGAAAGCGAACGTTCTAATCACTCGACAACGCGCCAATATACATACATACGTACATATTTTTTCAAATATGTTTGGTCAAATAATATCAACAAGTTCTGTGTATCAAATTTTTTCTTAAATTTTTCAAATTTATGAATTAGTTGTTTTATGCAATGTTTAAATCTGGCAAAATTCACATATATTTTTATTTTATATTATTTTTTTCCTGACTACTTTCGAACGTTGAACGTAAAACTCTCCCGAGTGCACTCGGAGTGCACTTCACAAAAATCAAAAATAAATAATGCGCATGCAAAAATTCAGAAATATAAAATGACCACAATTTACACATCGAACTCTGTATATATATATATATATATAAGACGCAGGGGTTTAGTAGTTGGGATGGATAGAAAATGAGAAAGACTTTAAAAGGAACTGGAAGCCCAATCCTAAACAAGGATAAACCTGTTTCTATTCAAAAGAATGCGGTGAAGTGTAAATCTGCTCTCTCTCTTTCTCTCTCTCTCTCTCTCTCTCTCACTCACTGTGTGTGTATGTGTGTGTATGTGCATGCGTGCGTGCGTGCGAAAGTGAGAGAGATAGAGAGATCGAGGAGAGTTGTATGCTCAATAAATATGGACGTGCGTTATGGTGCAGTGGATATCGGCTCGGAAGGAGAAGTCGGGAAGCCGAGTTCGAATTCCGGCTGAATTCCTTGCATTCACTTAAGCGCAGTTACCCTTTGGAAAGGTATTAATCCGTCTCTTCCCTCCAATAACAGGAGAGATTGGGTTCTATAGCCTTGGCTGGCAACCAGTCTACCGCAGAAAGAATTGGCAACCTACTGCGGGATAACCTTCGCCCAAAGCGTGTATCACGTATGGCCCTTAACTGACTGACTGATATATGGCCAAAGAATTTCATGTATAACCATAAAATTTTATCTACGTACTTTTATCGTACATAGAAGAAAGATTTACCTTTAATTTTAATTTCGAAATATGATCGGAAAGTAATTACGTATTTCACCGCGCTATGAATTATGAGTCAACCAACAAAGGCAGGACTAAGATTGAATAGTAAAAAGCTACATGTAAAAATTGGTTCATAGCCTTTTCTCTCAGTCAGTCGATTGTTGATGGTCCATTTCTATGTTTAATTGGGAAGACTTGCAATGAGGGAATTTGAGTTCTTCATGAGCTTTCGCTTGATAACTGAACACAACGTCTCGCCATCTGCAGAAATTTATTCATCAGGAATGCCAACCTTTCGTTTTTTGCATCACATAGTTACCGGTAAAGCAGAATTCTTTCTTTTTTCTTTTTTTTTTTTTTTGTACGTCAGCAGAAAACGGGAAAAGACAGTGGTTATCACAAATCCTCAGCTCTGCTTTGGGGCTACTGAAATATGGAAGATAATTACTGCAAATGTTTCTCGCTAACAATTTGATCGGGTAAATGAATCATTACGACAAAACTGTCCTGATGAAAAGGTACCATTTTCCAGTGTGATAATGTAATTACACGCAATGCAAAACAAACCCAACAAAAAAAAAATGATCGTTAGGATGGTTGGTCCTTCCATATTCTACATACTCACTAGATTTAACACCCATAGGTTACCATTCGTTTGAATCAGTAGACGATCATGGCTCTCTACATTCTCCAGTTCTCTTGTAGCTCTTAATAAATTGTGTCTTTCTGTTATTTCTCTTAAATCCTGCTCCGCCATCAATTTTTCCTTTGTCTCTCTTACCGTCATTCTGTCCTGTGAGTACCAGATTTTCCAAGCCGTCTTTTCACATTATGTACCCTAGAAACCTTACCTGGCTCTTCCTGAAATTAAGTATACGTTACCTTTTGTTTTCATTTTCTCTAAAACTTCGTTGCTCACAAGTTCGGTTTATTGTATCCTTAGCATCCTACTGTAGGACCACATTTCTTGTTGCTTTTAGTGTCCGCTTTCTTTTTGAGAAGATTGTCAAGCACTCACTGTCATACAGAAGATATCACATAACAGCTTTTTACTCTTTTTTCATATTCTGCTTAGCTTTTTGAATGCTTCGGATCTCAGTGTCACTTTTTCTGAACTCTGTTAAAACACATCCCAGCTATTTAAATTGTCGCATTTGATTGATTTTGATATCTCCGATTTGCAATTCGCACCTGGGGCTCATCCTTTTGATAACAACAATGCATTCTGTCTTCTTGCCGCTGATGCTTAGTCCTTTCTTCTTGCTTTCTTTCACTACCATCTGTCTGAGATCTTGCAGTTCTGTATCTGCTACCAACACTGATTCATCTGCACACCTTATGTTGTTGACATAAAAAATGCAGATTAATATTTTTGTTAAAAAAGCATATCTCTGTTATTATTCTGCTTGCTTCTCCCTTCGCTAATAAGTTACTTCCTTAGTTCGCACGACTGTTACGCCCTGCCAATGCTTCATGAATTTGCTAAAAAAGCATATCTCTGTTATAATTCTGCTTGCTTCTCCCTTCGCTAATAAGTTACTTCCTTAGTTCGCACGACTATTACGCCCTGCCAATGCTTCATGAATTTGCTATAAAAGCATATCTCTGTTATAATTCTGCTTGCTTCTCCCTTCGCTAATAAGTTAGTTCCTTACCAATTACTGTTACGCCTTGCCAATACTTCATGAATAGTTGTCAAGTCAGTTTTGACACTGCTTGTTTTCAGTGAAAAGATTAAAGAAAGAAAAAAGAAAGAAAGAAAATAAAAAGAAAGAAAGGAAAAGAACGGAAGATAGAACTCTTTAATGTGAAATGGAAAAACATGTCAATTTCAAATATTTCATTTGTTACACACTTAGTTATAAATAAATTTAAGAAAAAAATTTGAAAGACAGATTTTTCGTTGGTTTGAATAACTAACGTTATTTGTTAAATCTTTTCAGATAATTACTTTCCGAAAACCCGAATATACTTTATAGTAACAATTACCGTTTATATCTATTTGCTATAAGACTATAATTTTTTCTTTAATTGAGAAAATATACGTGTTCTTCGAAAAAGTAATTTGGCAGAAGAATTTTCTACTTTGTTTCATATTTGTTTTCAATGTCACCTTACCAGAAACCAATGATATACACATTTTTGGTAGGGGGTGACTAATTACTGTCTATGTCATTACGCAGTTACTGCAAAACATGAACACAGTTCAACTTCATACCCATGACTTTTTGTCGCTGAAAATGAACCTTGACGTTTGTGAGTAATGATAATAACAAATTTTTCACGAGCAACCAAGATTGCAAAATAAACATTTCGCAATTATACATATCTATTTGTTTCGTTTTCCTATATATAAGAAGCAATGTAAACATTTTTTCTTATTTAACTGGGGTATCTTTTCACTGATATTTCGACCAAAAATTATTCAAGTCTTTATCCCGTACCCGACGTAGACAATTACTTCAAATAGTAATGTCTATTTCAACGCACAATGTACACACTCCAACAATAGCTTCACAAGAGAAGTATAAGTTTAAGCATATTTGCTTTAGTACTAACTTAGAAACTTAAACTTATTCGTTAAGCTGTTGTTATAACCTATTAACAATTCACCGTCATCGACATGTATGCCTTTGGGACATCGTAGATTTTAGAAGAACCTCACTAAACACTATAGAAAAAATATCACTAACTTAATTTGAAGAGTAGGTTCTCCACTTCTTTACTCTAAATATTAAACCAACCAGCTAAACAAAATTTATTCTCTACAATTTCGGCCTGACAGACAAAAAAGTCCATTTAATTTGTCGCTAAAGAAAACAGTGCTTGACTTCTGTCATATTGCTAAAACCGCTGTCTGCTTTGATAATGGTGTTAAACATTTAAAAAAGAAATGTTTACCCAACCCGGGTCATAAATCAACCGCCATGCTCAACCCGGTCCCTTGAAGAAAAAAAGAAATCTGTTTCTGAAACGTAGGAATCGAAATGGCACTGGGTAATAACTGTCGTTTATACATGGTGTGTGCTGACGTAAATAGCTTTGTACAGGATTTGGAATTCGTATGAAGTCTGAAGTAGAGGCTGAGGCGGTTCAGGTGCGCCGTGTTAAAGGCTCTCAGCGATTTCGGCTGGAGCGAGGTTCGTTTCTCTTCTTTTTTTATTTTTTTACCTAACAAAATACAAATCCCATTTCCCTTTCGATTACACGTGAAATCTTATGGCTTCGTTGTGTTATGGTTACGACGGTAAACAGAACGGAATAAGAATGTGTAAAAAAAAAGATCCTCAACGTAGATAAAGTTGGGAAAATGAAGACGGAATGACAACTGAAAAATAAAAAAAAAGAGAGGGAGCAAGATCAGGGTTTTAATGGAGTACGACTATTATATTTGGGCAGAAATTGCCGAATCCTAACTTTTCAGTCCAAAAACGTCCCTGTGGGTAGCAAATTATTCTCCACCTCTCTCACAAACAAAATGTTGCAAGCACCTCACTGCTCTCTGGAAATTTGATTTTCTAAACGCCGATTAGATGTGGCTCAAGTATCGGGTACCCCATGAGGGTCGAGCTCACTGCTTCATGGAAATTGCTCTGACTAACTATATCCCTTAGCTCGGAGCCGCCATGCTACGCACATAGTGGCGAACCATCTCATTCCCTCCATATTCCATAAGTGTAAATCGAGCAGTTTCTTCCTGCGAACCGACTCTCAAGATGATGTTTTTTGAGCTTTTTTTTCGATCATTACAACCTTCAACGGTTGTGGTGCAGTGGATATCGACACGGAACGACAAATCGGGGAGCCGAGTTCGAATTCATGGCTGAATTCCTTGCATTCAAAAACGCAGAAATAACCTTGGGAAAGGTATTAATCCAGTTATGTGTTAAATAATAGGACAAACTGGGTTCTATAGCCTTGGCTGGCAACCAGTCTACCGCAGAAAGCAATGGCAACCTACTGCGGGATAATCTTTTGCCCAGTCAGTCATGTCTTTTGAGACATGATCGCCCAAAGCGTATATCACGTATGGCACTTAGCTGACTGACTGAATATAATAGTTGGAATCATGATTAGGGCTTCTACTGGTCATAAAGTGGGGGGTCTGTTTTCTATTGATATGAAGTAATAAACTGATCCCCCACTAATTACTACATAATAACATAATATATCGCATCTCTCTCTAGCGATGAGTCAAATAACACTGGGTTCTATAGCCTTGGTTAGCAACCGGTCTATTGCAGAAAGCAATGGCTACCTACTGCGGGATAATCTTCTGTCCATTCAGTCATGTCTCTTTTGAGACATGATCGCCCAAAGCGTATATCACGTATGGCACTTAACTGACTGACTAATATGACTGGGAAATGAAAGATGAATTGCATAAACTTTATTACATAGTCGTTATAGAAAAAGTGAATGTTGAATTTACTTACAACCAAGATTGCAAAATAAACATTTCGCAATTATACATATCTATTTGTTTCGTTTTCCTATATATAAGAAGCAATGTAAACATTTTTTCTTATTTAACTGGGGTATCTTTTCACTGATATTTCGACCAAAAATTATTCAAGTCTTTATCCCGTACCCGACGTAGACAATTACTTCAAATAGTAATGTCTATTTCAACGCACAATGTACACACTCCAACAATAGCTTCACAAGAGAAGTATAAGTTTAAGCATATTTGCTTTAGTACTAACTTGGAAACTTAAACTTATTCGTTAAGCTGTTGTTATAACCTATTAACAATTCGCCGTCATCGACATGTATGCCTTTGGGACATTGTAAAGTAATCAAGAAAAAAGATTATAATTGTCCTAGTCTACTTTTTATATATGGCATTTAACTGGCAGCCTTCGCCAGTTCAAGTCTAGTGTTAGCTAGACAATGTTTTAACGCAGTATAATTTACAGAAAGGCAAGCCTATCGATTTCAATTGCATTTTTTTTTTTTTTTTTTTTGCTAGAGATTTAGATATAATTGATTTCTATTAACATTTGATGAGATTTTGGGGCCATTTGTTTAATTGTTGTCGGATCTTCCACCCTCATTGATAGTTTTGACTGAAGTTTCATTTGATTTTCTAAATCTCCACTTCATTTTCTTCTTTGCCAGTCTTTCTTGCTAAAAGACTTCTTAGGTTTTTGAATCATCACCCACGAAAATTTCATACACAATTATGCAAAATATTACGCTATGAAAAATGAATTAAAAGTATATAAAAATATTAAGCTAAAAAAAATCATTAATTTCAAGTTGATTAACGCTATAAAAACCATATATATATATATATATATATATTTAAATTTGTGTATTTAGGCAGACAATTTTCTTTTTAACAAGTCAGATTAAATAAATTGCAAACAGTATGCTTGCTTATTTTTAATAAAATCCGTAAAATCTTTCGCATATTACGATCCAACGATGTCAGAAACAAGCTGTAACGTTGACATGTTATTTTCATTCATTTCTTAAGGTGCCCAAGTACTTTCAACCTCTTTCTGGTTACATTTAATACCATAACTCACATCCCTGAAGATGACCTTTATATTAATTGATTTTCCAACATTTTTTCGAACGCATAACAAGAAGTTTAAAATAAAGGAGGAGCTGGTCGATAAGTGTAACTATTTTCATCCGGGTTTGCATGATCTTAAAATATATTTTCTGACGTCTTTACATCCAGACATTAGATATGCGTTCCGAAAGTGCCGTGTGTTTGAGGGTACTGAACTTGTGATCACGTCCAGATTATGCACTCTATCCTAGAAACCTTAAGGTCCGCTCAACGTAGATGCAGAATAAATCATGTTGATTTTGAAGGTCTTGAATAAATAAATAAATAAAAATGTGCTAGTATCAGGTTCTCCAAGCCCTCTTTCCTCATCGCATGTCCCAGGAACTTCAGTTGTCTCTTCCTGATGCTCAGTATTAATTTCCTTTTTGTTTCCATCATTTCCAAAACCTCATCATTGCTCAGATGCTCGATCCATGATATTCGCAGCATCCTTCTGTAGAACCACATTTCAGTTGCTTCAAGTTTTTCCTTCATCTTTGATGATATTGTCCAGAATTCACTGCCATATTGAAGAACTAACAACACATAGCAATCCAGTACCCTCTTCTTTGTTTCTAGCAAAATTGTCCTGTTTCTTAATACTTTACTCAACTTCTGAAATGCTTCCTTCGCCATGCCAATTCGTCTTCGGATCTCTGTGTCGCTCTTTCCGTCTTCTGTTATACCACTTCCTAGCTAATTAAATTGTTGTACCTGCTTGATTCTCGTACCCCCGACCTGTATTTGGCATATTGGTCTGCCCTTTTTACTGATGACCATGCATTCGGTTTTCTTGCAGTTTATTTGCAGTCCTTTCTTATCACTCTCTTCAGCTACCTTCTGTAGGAGGTGTCATTCGAAACCATGAAGAAATCTATAGGAGGCCAATCCGCTACACTTGCCAAAAAGTCAGAGCAATTCATAGATAATACGGAAAAAGAAATTGTGGAAAGTCATGATACCATAGATCTTGAAGAATAGTCTGGACTGCCTAGACTTTGATATAGTCTGGACTTTCTAGACTTTCATAGTAGCCAGTCTAAGCGAAATAATACCCTGAATTCAAAAGTGTGGAAAAGGTAACGGGAACCCAATGAACTATCCTTCAAGAAGTTATGACAATTCCAAAATAAAAAAGAAAGGAAGCTGTGGCGTGTCATGATCACCTATATCTTGGAGCATTGCAATTATAAGAATTTCAGTTTCTTCCAGTTGCTATAAATACTGTTATTTCCTCGTCTGTGTTTCTCGTCCTCTTTTGAACGAGACGACCTCTTTTTTTTTTTTTAATCATATCACCCTGAGCAAGGCGGTAACGCCACTGATGTGCAGGGTTGCTACGTAAGCGTGAAAAAATTTGAAAAGAGAAAACCGGAAAACACATCCTAAACAGGGAACAAGGGATGAGCCTCTTCACCTGTACAGTAGACGTGGGTCTTGTAAAATGAAAACCTTAAATATATATATATGTGTGTGTGTGTGTGTGTGTGTGTGTGTGTGTGTGTGTGTGTGTGTGTGTGTGTGTGTGTGTTTTCGAAAGGAAACACTGTCAGCGAAAACCAGTTAATTTTCTAAATGGAAACGTAATGATGAGGAATGATTCATCAGACGAACTCAATAATGAGCTACAGAACGATTCTATCTATTCTTAGCATGCAATAATTGATTGTAATTCCTTTATTTGAATACATGAATGGAAGGTAAGTTATAAATTATACTTGTAGACCGTTTAATTGAATATGACTTAAGCTTAGTATATATCTCAAGGTGTCTCTCCCAGAGCAATATTTTTTTAAGTTATTTCAGAAGACCGTTGCTATAAAGTGCGTATGCTCAATAATAACAGCCTCACGATTGTGGGCCTGCAAAAGACTAAGATATACTTTGCAAATGAAACACAAGGTCAGATGCTACTAGCTGAAAATGAAATGTCTTCTCGTCTTTGTTCATAGTGTCGCTTTTCGAACACAAATCTAATCCAAATGAGTTCTGCGATTATTTTCAAAACAAAGAATCCTTCTGATCTCAAAAACTGGCACAACACATTTCCCTAATATCCCTATAATTCTTCTTCTACTTTTATACACAGAGTCCATTCAAGATGTAGGCGATCATGGCTTTCCACGTCTCCCTATTCTTTGTAGCTCAACACCCTTTCTCCCGCTAAACCCCCGCTCCACCTTCCATCATCTCAGGTCCTTCAAGTATGCCACACGTTGCTTTCCCTTGTATCACCTTCCCTCTATCTTTCCCGTGAACATCAGATTCTTCAAGCCCTCCTTCCTCACTACATGTTCCAGAAACTTCATCTGTCTTTTTCTGATGTTAACTATCAGTTTCCTTTTCGATTTCATCCTTTCCAAAACCTCGTCGTTGCTCACATGTCCTATCCATGGTATCCTCAGCATCCTGCTGTAGAACCACATTTGGGTTGGTTCAGGTCTTTCCTTCATATTTGATGAGATTGTCTAGCATTCGATTCCATATTGAAAGGCAAACATCACATAGCAATCGAGTACTCTCTTCTTTGATTCCAGCGATATCTTCCTGTACCTAGAGAAGAATAAACATCATTTTGACAAATGTGTTTTTAGGTACCTTCACTAAATCGCTAAAAAACAGCATAGTATGAATAAAAAAGGTCCCAAACTTAATTAAAAAGAAACTTTTTCCATCAAAATGTATATTTTGATGGAAAAAGTTTGTATTTAATTAAGTTTAGGACCTTTTTTATTAATATCTAAACTTATGGAACTCTGTGTGTGTGTGTGTGTGTGTGTGTGTGTCCGTTACCTATAAACTCCGAAACGGCTGAACCGATTTTCTTGAAAATTTACACAGTTGTACTATAAGCGTCTGGGAGTGTTCTTAGCTAGGTTTTGTGTCGAGGTATCCCCGGTAAATATCGAAAATCGATAATTGAAAAAATCGGGTTATAGAAGGAGTGGTCCGATTTTAATCAAATTTGATACACTCATAAACAAAGACATAAGAAACGATATTCAGAAGTTTCAAGGTTGCAGTTCTTACAATAGTGCAAAAAATCGATAATATATATATATATATATATATATATATATATATATATATAAGGCAAGATGTTTGTGTGTGTGTCTGTTTATCTGCCTATATGTCTGTATTTTTTTCAGACCTTTTATTTTAGTTTTTGCTTCGGGTTTGGCTCTAAGTAGGTATAATAGTAGTTCTTAGTCTCAGCCATGATACCATTTACTCAGAGGACATATCTAGTCTTCAAATTCAGTTTACGACGAAAAAAACTTATTTGATGTCAATACCAGGAAATCAAAATTTGACTCACATCCATTCATTTTTCTTTCAGTCTACGGTTTCGCTTTAACTGGAAACAACTATTGCTTTTTAGTCTTTCGTGCCAAAAGTCTGAACTATAGGACCATGGATTAGTTTTAAAGCTTTCATTACACCCGAGCAACGCCGGGCTATACTGCTAGTATATATATATATATATATATATATATATATATATAGATATATTTTATTCAGATACTTTAATCCAAGCGGAAAAAGCAGGAAGGTAAATTCCAAAAACCCGATCCTAATTAATATTAAAATTTTATTTTAATATTAAAAAATGATACAGGAAGAGAGCTCCATGTAATAAAATATTACAGAGCAAATATAAATTAAAATAGGATTAATTCAAGGATGTTGAATGACCATTTCGATATGAAATCCCCACAGGGGATAACACATCACCTCAGCAACAAAAAAATCCTTTCTGAAACTAGAGAAAAAACTCAGTCTATTTTTCCTTTTTAAATAGATTTGCAAACAAATTAAAAAGAAAGAAAAAGAAAAAGAAAAAGATAAAATAAAATAAAATAAACAAGAAAAGAAAAATTGGCATCGTCTGGGTTCGCAAAAAAGGAAAGAGAATTGTAACGTAAAAGGAACAGACGGCGTTTTGAATTGATATTAGGTTAAGCAAAACGGAAAAAAGGTGGGAGGTAAGAGAGATAAATGGAGGGAGGGAAAAAAGAAAAGAAATAAAAATTTTTTATATATTACAGACGCTGGACATATTCAAAAACCTAACTTCCTAAAAACGTTGAAGTATTAGAAAAAGGCCTTTTACTTAAAAAGGTATAATTATTTTTAAAGGGAATAAAAAGATATAGGATTTAAAATAATTTTTTAAAAAATTAGGTCATTTAATTTAAACTAAATAAAGATACATAAAAAAAAAATTCATTTACAATTATACATACATATATGTGTACACACATACACACACACAATTCTTCAATTATGAATACATACACACACACATACATTCAATTACATACACACACTTATATACGTATATACACATACATGCGCATACACACACATATATGTAAACACATATACAAACAATCCACACACAATATATATGTACACACACACATATGTATACATATACACACACACACACACATATATATATATACACATTATACATATGCACACATACACACATACATATAAAAAAATATATAAAAATTTAATGAATATTATGAAGGGAAATATAAGTAAAGCATTTAAATAGCTAAAAAAAATTTTACACACAGAAAAACATATATACATATATACGCACATATATACAAATATACACATACACACACAAACATACACATATATATAAAAATTATAAAAAGAAAAATTTTAAATTTAAAAATTTAAAATATAAAAATTAAAATTTTAAAATTTTAAAATTTTAAAATTAAAATTTTAAAATTTTAAATTTTAAATTTAAAATCCGCCCTATGTCGGCACTTATTAATGAATTCCTTTCTAAGATTCAAAAGTAAGTCCTGATGAGGATCCTTCAAAATCAGAATCTTCTCCAGTAGACATAGACTGCAACTATCACGAAAATTTTTAGGGGTACAGGCTGAGCCTTTTAGTTTCCAGCTGATTATAGGGTCCTGCCCTTCCTCCTTCATTTTCCAGAATCTACGTGATAGTGCAGTCTGGAATCTTTGGTTAGGGTTCGAAAACGAGTACCTGAGGTTGTAAAGTCTCTGTTTGAAAGGGCCCGCGGACATACCAATATAAGTCCGGTAATTGTCTTTGTTGTTAGATGGAGAAATACGGGCTTTATAAATTACTTGGGTGGATTTACATTTGCCCTGCACCGGGCAGGTATCCACAGAATTACAATTGCATTTATCAACAATTCCAGATTTGACGTCGGTATTATTTAAGTTCATTAAAATATGCCTATTATGGGAATTAATAATATCATCTATATTTGAGGTGCAAGAGTAACTGATTTTTAGGGTAAATTTATTAAAAATTTTATTTAAGGGATTATTATTATTAAAATGTTTATCGATTAATCTGAGAAAATACTTACCAATATTGATATTAGTTAGTTTACAATAAGGAGGGTTAAACCAAATTATCTTCCTTTTTCTACATTTTCCGGTGTTTTTAGTTTTAGAGGATTCTGGGTGTATAGCAGGCTTATTATACGTTAAGTTGTTAATAAAACCGCTTTTCTGAAGGGCCTTATCGTAAATTTCTTTCCTTGCGTTGAAAATTTTTATAGGTGCGATTAGTAAATTGTCGCAATTATTTTATTATTTCAAATATTCTTTAGGTTGAGTCTGAGCTTCAGGACCATGGATTCGTTTTAAAGCTTTCATTAAACCCGAATAATTCCGGGCTATACTGCTACTTTAAGAATAAAGTTATAAAATATGTAAAGATAAAGTTAAAAAAAAAGGCTTATAAAAGCGAGACTAAAAATAAGAAATCATGTAAATTTGAGAAAAAGGAAAAAAGAAAGGCGGATTTCAGAAGAAGAAGAAAAAATCACGGAAACGAATGGATATGAAAAAAGAAAAAACAAGGAAGAACGAATGCAAAAAGTAATGATCAGGAAAGATGACAAAAATGAAAAAAAGAAGAAAAAGAAGGAAGAATGAATGAAAAAGTAGTGATCAAGAAAGATGAAAAAAACGAAAAAAGAAAAACTTGAAGGAAGAATGAATGCAAAAAGTAGTGATCAGGAAAGATGAAAAAAATGAAAAAAGAAAAAAGAAGGAAGAATGAATACAAAAAGTAGTGATCAGGAAACAAGAAAAAATGGAAAAAGAAAAAAAGAAGGAAGAATAAATGCAAAAAGTAGAGATCAGGAAAGATGAAAAAAATGAAAAAAGAAAAAGGAAGGAAGAATGAATGCAAAAAGTCGTGATCAGCAAAGATAAAAAAATGAAAAAAGAAAAAAGCAAGGAAGAATGAATGCAAAAAGTAGAGATCAGGAAAGATGAAAAAAATGAAAAAGAAAAAAAGAAGGAAGAATGAATGCATAAAGTACTGATCAAGAAAGATGAAAAAAATGGAAAAAGAAAAAAAGAAGGTAGAATGAATGCAAAAAGTAGTGATCAGGAATGATGAAATAAATGAAAGAAGAACAAAAGAAGGAAGAATGAATGCAAAAAGTCGTGATCAGGAAAGATGAAAAAATGAAAAAAGAAAAAAAGGAAGAATGAATGGAAAAATTAGTGGTCAGGAAAGATGAAAAAAATGAAAGAAGAAAAAATAGAAGGACGAATGAATGTAAAAATTAGTGATCAGGAAAGCTAAAAAAAATGAAATGAGAAAAAATGAAGGAAGAATGAATGCCAAAAGTAGTGATCAGGAAAGCTGAAAAAAATGAAAAAAGAAAGAAGAAGGAAGGATGAATGCAAAAAGTAATGATAAGAATAGACGAAAAAAATGAAAAAGAAAAAGGAAGGAAGAATGAATGCAAAAAGTAGTGATCAAGAAAGATGAAAAAAAAGAAAAAAGAAAAAACGAAGGAAGAATGAATGCAAAAAGTAATGATCAGGAAAGACGAAAAAACTGAAAAAAGAAAAAAGAAAGAAGAATGAAAGAAAAAGTAGTGATCAGAGAAGATGAAAAAAATGAAAAAGAAAAAAAGAAGGAAGAATGAATGCAAAAAGTAGTGATCAGGAAAGATGAAAAAAATAAAAAAAGTAAAAAGAAGGAAGAATGAATGCAAAATGTAGTGATCAAGAAAGATTGAAAAAATGAAAAAAGAGAAAAAAAAGAAGGAAAACAGAAAAAAAGAAAGAAATATGAATGCCAAAATTAGTGATCAGGTAAGCTGAAAAAAATGAAAAAAGAAAAAAAAAGGAAGAATGAAAGCAAAAAGTAATGATAAGTATAGATGAAAAAAATGAAAAAAAAAAGGAAGGAAGAATGAATGCAAAAAGTAGTGATCAGGAAAGATGAAAAAAATGAAAAAAGAAAAAAGAAGGAAGAATGAATACAAAAAGTAGTGATCAGGAAACAAGGAAAAATGGAAAAACAAAAAAAGAAGGAAGAATAAATGCAAAAAGTAGAGATCAGGAATGATGAAAAAATGAAAAAGAAAAAAGAAAGAAGAATGAATGCATAAAGTACTGATCAAGAAAGATGAAAAAAATGGAAAAAGAAAAAAAGAAGGTAGAATGAATGCAAAAAGTAGTGATCAGGAATGATGAAATAAATGAAAGAAGAACAAAAGAAGGAAGAATGAATGCAAAAATTCGTGATTAGGAAAGATGAAAAAATGAAAAAAGAAAAAAAGAAGGAAGAATGAATGGAAAAATTAGTGGTCAGGAAAGATGAAAAAAATGAAAGAAGAAAAAATAGAAGGACGAATGAATGTAAAAATTAGTGATCAGGTAAGCTAAAAAAAATGAAATGAGAAAAAATGAAGGAAGAATGAATGCCAAAAGTAGTGATCAGGAAAGCTGAAAAAAATGAAAAAAGAAAGAAGAAGGAAGGATGAATGCAAAAAGTAGTGATCAAGAAAGATGTAAATAATTGAAAAAAGAAAAAAGGAAGAATGAATGCAAAAAGTCGTGATCAGGAATGATGAAATAAATGAAAAAAAAGAAGGAAGAATGAATGCAAAAAGTAGTGATCATAAATGAGGAAAAAAATGAAAACAGAAAAAAAGGAAGAATGAATGCAAAAATAGTGATCAGGTAAGATGAAAAAAATGAAAAAACAAAAGAATGTAAAATGAATGTAAAAAGTAGTGATCAGTGAAGATGAAATAAATGAAAAAAGAACAAAAGAAGGAAGAATGAATGCAAAAATTAGTGATCTGGAATGATGAAAAAAATGAGAAGAGAAAAAAAGAAGGAAGAATGAATGCAAAAAGTAGTGATCAGGAAAGATGAAAAAATTTAAAAAAGAAAAAATAGAAGGAAGAATGAATGCAAAATGGAGTGATCAGGAAAGCTGAAAAAAATGAAAAAACGAAAAAAGAAAGAAGAATGAATGCAAAAAGTAGTGATCTGGAAAGATGAAAAAAAATGAAAAAAGAAAGAAGAATGAATGCAAAAAGTAGTGATCTGGAAAAATGAAAAAATGAAAAAGAAGAAATAGAAAGAAGAATGAATGCAAAAGTAGTGGTCAAGAAAGATGAAAAAATGAAAAAAGAAAAATAGAAGAAAGAATGAATCCAAAAAGTAGTGATCTGGAAAGATGAAAAAAGTGAAAAAAGAAAAAAAGAATGAAGAATGAATGCAAAATGTAGTGATCAGGAAAGATGAAAAAAATGAAAAAAGAAAAAAGAAAAAAGAAAAAAAGAAGGAAGAATGAATGCAAAAAGTAGTGATCAGGATAGATGAAAAAAATGAAAAAAGAAAAAAAAGAAGGAAGAATGAATGCAAAAAGTAGTGATCAGGAAAGATGAAAAAAATGAAAAAAGAAAAAGAAAGAAGGAAGAATGAATGCAAAAAGTAGTGATCAGGAAAGATGAAAAAAATGACAAAGACAAATGTAACAGATGATAATAAATAAAGAGAAAATAGAAAGAAAAAAGAATATTTTATAGATTTTATTCCTCGCTTAATCAGATTATTTACTGTGAACTGGTACACACGACCTTCATACAGTACATGAACTGTAAATATTGTGAAAACGAAAGGGAAAAATTGGTTATTTAATTATATATGAGTGCTGCCACGGGCTTTTGGAACCTATGATCCTGTTTGATAGATGCCAGATCGCGGAACCACCTTGGGTAATGCCTTTTTTCTTTAATCCAGTCTCTCACTCGGCTTCGCCCAAAAGAAAAGAGAAGATTTAGGGAAATGTATGTGCGTGGTGGTGCAGTGGATATCGGCTTGGAACAAGAAATCGAAGAGCCGAGTTCGAATTCCAGTTGAATTCATTGCATTCACTTACGCGCAAATACCCTTGGGAAAGGTATTAATCCGTCTCTTCCTTCCAGTTATGGGTTAAATAACAGGACAGATTGGGTTCTATAGCCTTGGCTGGCAACCAGTCTACCGCAGAAAGCAATGGCAACCTACTGTGGGATAATCTTCTGCCCAGTCAGTCATGTCTCTTTCGAGACATGATCGCCCAAGCGTGTTTCACGTATGGCACTTAACTGACTGACCAGGTACTCGGAACGAGAAATCGAGGAGCCGAGTTTAAATTCCACTTGAATTCCTTGTATTCACTTACGCACAAATAACAAATTCCCTCCAGTTATAGGTTAAATTATAGGACAGACTAGGTTCCATAGCCTTGGCTGGCAACCAGTCTACCGCAGAAATCAGTGGCAACCTACTGCGGGATACCTTCTGCCTAGTCAGTCATGGCTCTTTCTAAACATGATCGCCCAAGGCATGTAGCACATGTGGCACTTAACTAACTGACCAGGTACTAGGTACCGATTGGTATAATGCAGTTTTTTGTTGTTTTTTTTTTGTTTTTGTTTTTTTGCAACAATCGTTTCGTCAAGACAGAAAATAAGTCTGTTGTGAATATAAATACTCGTTAAATATTAATTAATTAATAATTAATATTAATTAATATTAATATTAATTAATTAATATAAATATTAATTAATTAATTATTAATTTTAATTAGAAATTCTTCCATATCAATATCGAACTATTTCCTTGTAGATCAAGAGCAGACTCAGAAGGGGACATTTCTGTCCATTTTCGAGTCTCTTCTTCAGGCAAACGGATGCTGAAAGTCCTATGGACGGAAAATGTGAGCAACGAGAAAGTTTTAACTGATTTATTAAAACGATTTTACGGCTTATCAACCTTTCAATGTTATTGAAAGCTAGAAAATATTTTTAGATTCTAAGAATGTTTTTAGATTCTAAGAATATTTTACTAATTAATCAATATCTTGGGAGAGAATAGGTGGATTCGTACCGTTCCCAAGGATATTTCTCGGAGCAATGGGGATTAGGTGATCAGGTTTTACTGAGTTCTATGGTAATCATAAGAGAGAGTATTACTCTCGCTGGCCATTACCATATAACTCAATAAAACCTTACACTCCACCCACGTCTATTGAACAGGTGAAGAGGCTCATCCCTTGTTTCCTGTTTAGGATGTGGTTTCCGGATTTCTCTTTTCCAATCTTCTCACTCTTTTCTTCTTTTTTTTTCTTTTCAATTGGAGTAGATAGACTAAACTATCGCCCGGTTCACACTCCACCCACGTCTATTGAACAGGTTAAGAGGCTCATCCCTTGTTTCCTGTTTAGGATGTGGTTTCCGGATTTCTCTTTTCCAATCTTCTCACTCTTTTCTTTTTTTTTTCTTTTCAATTGGAGTAGATAGACTAAACTATCGCCCGGTTCACACCCACCCACGTCTATTGAACAGGTGAAGAGGCTCATCCCTTGTTTCCTGTTTAGGATGTGGTTTCCGGATTTCTCTTTTCCAATCTTCTCACTCTTTTCTTCTTTTTTTTTCTTTTCAATTGGAGTAGATAGACTAAACTATCGCCCGGTTCACACTCCACCCACGTCTATTGAACAGGTTAAGAGGCTCATCCCTTGTTTCCTGTTTAGGATGTGGTTTCCGGATTTCTCTTTTCCAATCTTCTCACTCTTTTCTTCTTTTTTTTCTTTTCAATTGGAGTAGATAGACTAAACTATCGCCCGGTTCACACCCACCCACGTCTATTGAACAGGTTAAGAGGCTCATCCCTTGTTCCCTGTTTAGGATGTGGTTTCCGGATTTCTCTTTTCCAATCTTCTCACTCTTTTCTTCTTTTTTTTTTCTTTTCAATTGGAGTAGATAGACTAAACTATCGCCCGGTTCACACCCACCCACGTCTATTGAACAGGTGAAGAGGCTCATCCCTTGTTTCCTGTTTAGGATGTGGTTTCCGGATTTCTCTTTTCCAATCTTCTCACTCTTTTCTTTTCTTTTTTTCTTTTCAATTGGAGTAGATAGACTAAACTATCGCCCGGTTCACACCCACCCACGTCTATTGAACAGGTGAAGAGGCTCATCCCTTGTTTCCTGTTTAGGATGTGGTTTCCGGATTTCTCTTTTCCAATCTTCTCACTCTTTTCTTCTTTTTTTTTCTTTTCAATTGGAGTAGATAGACTAAACTATCGCCCGGTTCACACCCACCCACGTCTATTGAACAGGTGAAGAGGCTCATCCCTTGTTTCCTGTTTAGGATGCGGTTTCCGGTTTTCTCTCTTTTCCAATCTCTTCAATCTTACGTAGCCCCCTGCACATCAGTGGCGTTACCGCCTTGCTCGGGGTGATATGATAAAAAAAAATTTCCGCATAAGTGAACCCAACTGGAATTAGAACACGGCACTCTAATTGACAATTCCGTGTCATTATCTGTTACGCAACTCGTACATTTAAGCTTACTGCAGCTGAAAAGCTCTTGGATTTTTGAGCTTTTCGAATTTAGGAATGTCGAATGAAAGATATTCATCTTGTAGGTCCCGAGCGATCGGGAAAATATCAATGATTTTTAAGTAAGAAGATATGATAATAACCTAACCGTTACAGAAAAAAAATCTTTCTCATAATTAAAGATTTTGTCGGAATTCTTTAGATGAAGAATAAACATCTTATATTAATACATACATTAATAAACATCTTATATTAATACATACATTAATATTATACACTAGTATGGTTATTTTCGTTGTTATACTTACAAGGTTTCGGCTGTTGCTGTCTACGGATTTCTTCAGAGACCTGTCATCATACTCGGTAACAGTATCGTCATTTTGAACCGATTCTTTTTTATTCAGTCCACGGGAGTAGATAGGTGTCATTCTGCTGTCCATGCTCATATTACTGAGGGGAGATAACTCAAAGCAGTTAGTACGAACCAGCCTTATTAACCTTTGTTTAAATGCGATTCTATAGAAGGATGCTGCGGATACCATAGGCCGAACATGTGACCAACAAAGGTTTTGGAGAGGATGCAAACAAAAAGGAAAGTTACACTGAACATCAGGTAGAAGCAGATGAAATTTCTGGGACACGTAATGAGGAAGTAGGGCTTGGAAAATCTGATACTCACAGGACAGATTGAGGTAAAGAGGGACAAAGGAAAGCAACGCGTAATGTACTTGATGGGCTTGAGCAAATGGATGATAGAAAAGGGTTTGGGGGAAATAACAAAAAGCCAAGGTTATTAAAATCTACACGGAACAGAAAGATGTGGACGGTCATGATCGCTTACATCCTGAAGAGACACAGCCTATAAAAGGAGTATCTTGTTGTTTTCTGCCACTGAATCGGAGGATGCGTCTTTTCAGCACTACCCGACCCAAGGATTGAACCTAAAAATGAACCAGATATGTTTAAACCAACGAAGTAAATTTCTCTCGCGACACAAAACGGGAATCTGCACTATAGCTTCAGAATGGGAAAGGGAAGGAGAACAACCTACTCCCGGGGATTGAATAAAGTATTCGATTCATAATCCCGCGAAGGCTATGCTACCGAGTACAGACAGTACAACGGCTGAAACGTGTCCAGTTTCACAAGATGAGGTTGATGGTTCGAAGAAAAAGCGATATAATAACAAAAGATGGCTTATTCTTTATTTCCAATCCGTGCAGTATAATAATGACCTCATCTCTGAATAGATCCTTTCTGACATAGAAAATTTTATCCACCAGAAAAATAGCAACAAAATCTGAATAGCCAGCCTTGGTTCACGCCAGCCTTGGTTCACGCCAACCTTGGTTCACGCCAGCCTTGGTTCACGCCAGCCAACTAAAATATCTACCACAGGGAAGGGTGCAGTAAGACCTTTGCTGTATGCAGAATAGCTGAAATCATTGCAAGAAAGTTCTAGAAAATACAAAATGCAGCTATGCACATGCACTCCAAACCATGTTCAAAAGCAACATAGTTGGATTGCGTGAGTTCTGGAAAATGTTTAACAAAATTCTCAAAAGAGATAAAGTGTCTATCATAAATTGTTCTGGTGTTCTGGGTTTCACCCATTCACAGTTAGATCAACCAAATGCAGACGACAATTCTACTCCTGCAGCTTCTTTTCTCGCACTTCCCGCCTGTGGAACTCACTTCCATATTCTTGCTTTCCTGACGGCTACAGCCTTCAGGAAATTTAAATGCAATGTTAATACCCATCTCTTAACCACTTGACTCCAGTTCTTTCTACATCACCCTGTACATCTTTTCCTTTCTCTCCACCTTTGCAACTGTCATCACACCTGTATTCCCATCCTTAACTGTTTCGTCTTTCCCTTTACTCTCCACCTATCTAATTGTTTTTTTTATTTTTTACTCTTATGTAGCCCCCCTGCACATCAGTGGCGTTACCACCTTGCTCGGAGTAATACGATTAAAAATCACCATAAAAACTCTACATTAAATGACAAGAACCATCTGATTCCCGACCCCCTCATGTAATCACGGAGCATAAATTTTGTAATATCCCTATCAAGACCATTAAAGTTTCCATACATGAAAGCCTTGAACCTAAAAAGAATCAGTTCAGTTCCATACGTGATACACGCTTGGGCGATCATATCTCGAAAGAGACATGACTGACTGGGCAGAAGATTATCCCGCGGTAGGTTGCCATTGCTTTCTGCGGTAGACTGGTTGCCAGCCAAAGCTATAGAACCCAATTTGTCCTGTTATTTGACTCATAACTAGGTGGGGAAGAAATGTATTATATCATAAACTAGTAATTAGTGGGGGATCAGTTTATTACTTCATAACAATAGAAAACCGATCCCCCACTTTATGACCAGCAGAAGCCTTAATCATGATTCCACCTATTATGTTCAGTCAGTCATAAATGCCATACGTGATACATGCTTTAGGCGATGATGTCTCGAAAGAGACATGACTGGCTGGGCAGAAGATTATCCCGCAGTAGGCTGCCATTGCTTTCTGCGGCAGTGGTTGCCAGCCAAGGCTATAGAACCAAATCTGTCCTGTTATTAAATCCATAACTAGAAGGAAGAGATGGATTAATACCTTTCCCAAGGGAATTTGTACGTAAGTGAATGCAAGGAATTCAACTGGAATTTGAACTCGGCAACCTGATTGGTCGTTCCGAGTCGATATCCACTGCACCACAACGCACATCCAGAGTACCTATCCAAATAGGATCCTGGTGATTGTTTTTAATATCATTAACCCAGAGTTATATCCCCGATTTTGGTAAAAATTAACAGCTGCCTCAAAATCTATTCTTCTCAATTCTATGTAGGGTGTCAATTGTGTATTCGGTGGCTAGAAATAACCCTAGTCAACCCTGAATCTAGCCTCCTTTGTCGGTTTGGTGTGAAATTTGAGTGCAGTATCTATCACACAGACGTAAAAAATCTGCTCGTTCTGTCATAGTGAATGCAGCTACCACGCATTATGCAAGCTCATTCAGTTGCGTCTCTCAGATGACCAAGTAACACATGCGTAGTAATGTCTCCTCTGCCTGTCAAATTACATACATGCCAAAAACTAGTTCTCGTCTTATTCTAAATGTTATTCCTTACAGACCTTATAGAGTCAAAAGAACGAAATTAAATTTCGAAGTTGATCAATCTTGACGCGAAGTATATATATACGAAAATTCTCGGATATTCTCGTAATTCGATGGTAGTTTATTGGTCAGTCATTTTTCGATATCCAAGAATAAACTGATGCTCCCTTCTTCGGGCACATTTTCTTTATTCTTCTTTTGGTTACAGATCATTTCTTTTTCATGATTATAATGTATCAGTTTACGATGCCTATAAAATATGAAAATATGCATATTTTGACAGTATTTATTTATTTCTATTATTATATATATATATATTTGATATCATTTATTTCTGATGAAAGGCCGTGGCCGGTCTGAAATATCAAATATATATATATAATAATAGAAATAAATAAATACTGTCAAAAATACATTTATATATATATATATGTGTGTGTGTGTGTGTGTGTGTGTGTGTGTGTGTGTGTGTGTGTGTGTGTGTGTATACACTGCGTGGATATATGCTCAGAAGATCATAGGGGGTAATTTTATCTTCAGAAAACAATTGTTTACTTGAACGCTGAGTTTCCTCCTACTACTTCGAAATCATAGAATTGTACATGTTCAGAGGGGTCTTAGAAATAGTTCTTTCCGTCTTTATTAATGAAATTCAGATTGTTTTTCCTAATACGTTTGATTTCTCTAATTCTGGTCAGCTTATTTTTTTTTCCTTCCGTGTAATCATTTCTCTGTCATGTTGCCTTATATCCAGTTCTTTCTACTCTTTAATTTCTTTCATTTATGTGATTTCTTTCTTTCTTTCCATTTCCATCTATCTTTCTCTCTTTTTTTGTCTTTCATTCTATCTTTCTTTCTTTTTTGTCTTTCATCCTTTCTTTCTTTTTTTGTCTTTCATCCTTTCTTTCTTTTTTGTCTTTCATTCTATCTTTCTTTTTTCTGTCTTTCATCCTTTCTTTCTTTTTTTGTCTTTCATCCTTTCTTTCTTTTTTTTATCTTTCATCCTTTCTTTCGTTTTTTTATCCCAGCTTCATAGGAGTGTTTGTCATTCTTTTGATTTCTTCTGATTTTTTTCCTTTTGTCTTTATTTCTTCGTTTCTCTCACGTAGCCTTTGTCCATTTTTCTTTCATCCTCCTTTTATGTTTTCTTCTCCGCACTTCTTTCTTTCTTTCTTTCCTTCCTTCCGCCACACCCAAGACACAATCAAGGTTATTTTGCCTAATGACATCCGGTGCTTATAATAAAATGAACAATTTTGTCTCCTTTTCAGAAACTTTCTCTCTTGAAAGTTTTCTATATTTGCTTATTACTGCGCATGCTTACTCGCCTTTTGCTTTCATCTCGTCCTTATTAATAATGAAGCTGAAATAACTGAATCTTTCAAGATGTTTTGAGACGGAGAAAATTCGACGACAAGGAACGTGGTGATGCGAATGTCTACATTTGATGGATTATCCACCGCGTATCGCAGCTCACGAAAGCGTAACTGAATTCGGGTGTCAGCAAGTACATCATATCATATCACACACGCTTACTCAACGATAGATAGATAGATAGATAGATAGATAGATAGATAGATAGATAGATAGATAGATAATTAACAGAGATAGATAGATAGATAGATAGATAGATAGATAGATAGATAGATAATTAACAGAGATAGATAGATAGATAGATAGATAGATAGATAGATAGATAGATAGATAGATAGATAGATATTAAGAGAGATAGATAGATAGATAGATAGATAGATAGATAGATAGATAAGAATAGATAGATAGATAACAGAGATAGATAGATAGATAGATAGATAGATAGATAGATAGATAGATAATTAACAGAGATAGATAGATAGATAGATAGATAGATAGATAGATAGATAGATAGATAAGATAGATAGATAGATAGATAGATAGATAGATAGATAGATAGATAGATAGATAGATAGATAGATAACAGAGTGAGATAGATAGATAGATAGATAGATAGATAGATAGATAGATAGATAGATAGATAACAGAGGAGTAGATAGATAGATAGATAGATAGATAGATAGATAGATAGATAGATAGATAGATAGATAGATAGATAGATAGATGAAAAGGGAATATTATCATATTGAGACCATCTTCTTAGAAGGTTGGATATGTCTGGATTGAACTTCAGCATTCCTAATTTCTGGATACGAGCAGTTATTACTGCGCCGATGGAAAATGATCAAACACTATCGCCAATCTGTTGTTTTTTCTCCTTTTTGTTTCCCCCCCCTCTCTCTCTCTCTCGTTTACTTTTAAGTCGTTGTTGGTAATCAATGGGTTAAATGGCCTATGCTAAAATCATAGCATAGTTCGTCATGAGAATTTTCTGTATGCTGAAATTGTCTGTGTATCATGGAAAAATGTATAAAACAACGACTGACAAGAAACAGGTGCGGAGAAAGTAGGCATCTTTAAAATAGTTTTTGCTTGCCACAAAACCAATTTGAATAAATTAAATTTCGAATAAACTCTACGTTTCTTCCAAGTGAGGAAATTTTGTCTATGCTGAAAACCAACAGTGAAAATTTGGTTTTAACCGACGACAAATACTAGACAAAAATATGTAGCTATATCACTCACTACTCAATGCATTTATTAACATGATTAGGTAATGTTTCTGCGTGCATATATATATATATATATATATATATATATATATATATATATATATAGAGAGAGAGAGAGAGAGAGTGAGTGAGTGAGTGAGTGTTTAATTATTTAGTTTTTGGCCATAATAAAATTAGACCAGTACACAGTTGTATTAAAAAGATTTTAGTACAATTATTATAAATAAGTTTTCAGTACAATTATATTGTAGAACTTTTGTATATTCTTCATTTGTAAACGAATTATTCCGCGACCTAGGTTTCTACCATGTGGTGTCTTCAGGCGATTTGCAATAACTGATTTTACCGGGTTTTTTTTTTTTTTGTTTTGTTTTTTTGTTGTTGTTTTGTTTTTTTGTTGTTGTTTTGTTTTGTTTTTTATTTTTTTTAAGAACGCTCACGTAACGCTGATTCTTTTGAACGCTCACGTAACGGGGAATTTTTGAACGCGCAATTTTTAAAATGAGAAGAAATTAGAATGTTTTCATCCATGGATGTATGACCCTAATTGGTATTTTATGGTATAGTTACACTGAGTCCTAATTTCTGTTCTTTCATTCGATAATTCATTTTTGTTTGGGAATAGCATAATCGCTAACTTTTATTCCTGGTACAGTCTACATATTTTGCCACCGTTGTAAGGCTTGGCTGTTTTCACTATACTCCAAGTTATGTCTGGGTCTTTTCCATATTTTTATTTTAATTTCCACACGTGGCAAGCCAATTTTTTACAATTTTTTAAGTTTTCTATTTTAAATGTAGACCTATCATTGAACCACCTATATTGAACCACACACACATATTTATGTGTGTGTGTGTGTGTGTGTGTGTGTGTGTGTGTGTGTGGGTGGGTGGAGGTGATGCACGGAATTGATAATCAGAGAGCCGAGTTCCAATTCCAATTGGGCTCGTTAAAGTTACTTACGTGCAAAATACCCTTGGGAAAAGTATGAATCCACCTCTTCTCTCCCAAGCTATGGACTAATTAGTAAGAATTATATCCCTAAATTTATCATCTTCAAAACCTTAAAAATAAAATTGCATAAAAATATTTATATTTCAGTATTAAATCATCTATAAAGGTTGATATGCCGCTAAAAAAACAGCCGACCAAGTATCATACGTGGTACACGTTTGTGCGATCATGTCTCGAAAGAGACATGACTGACTGAGCAAATGATTTTCCTGCGGTAGGTTGCCATGACTTTCTGCGGAAAAGCTATAGAACTCAATCTGTACTGCTATTTAACCCATAGCTGGAAACAGAAACAATGGATTATTACTTTTTCCAAGAGTATTTCTGCGTAACTGAATGTAACAAATTCGAACTCGGCTCTTCGATTTCTCGTCCTGAGCCGAATTCCACTGCACCACAAACCACAAAATCCCAATACAACTCCAAATGAGGCCGAACAAAATGGAGACGACTTGTTAGCGAACGGTATGCCGCTACTTCAGCCACCTGAACAAGTTCAAAGTGAAAATGTTGTTTATCAGGAAGCTTCTCTTTGAACAATTTCGCTTTCCAGCATGATCGTCAAGAGGTTCCTTCTGAATATTACGTTTCGAGTCCTACTTCTTCTCATTCTACAAATTGAATCCTCTTCAACAAACTTAAAATAGATTTTAAAGAACTTTTAACTAAAGTCTACCTAAGCGTGGAAATCGCTTATGATACTATTGAGAAAAATATAAATGATAACCAAAATTAACTTCCCGATCAGGAATCCGGTAACTCACTGGATTGTCGAAGCGCCACGTGTATTTTTTTTCTTTTTTTTTTTTTATAAGCGTTTCACCCCGAGCAAGGCATGTCACTGCCACTACTGTGCAGGGGGCTACGTAGAGTGGAGAAAGGCTGATTAAATATAGGAAATGACAGAGGGTGGGTGATAGGCGGGTAAGGATACCGAGAATGAGGGTTGGGTAGATGAGTGTTGTGAGAATAGTTGGGAGTTAGTGTGATAGGAGGTGTCTATTGACCCTACATTTAAACACCTGGAGATTGTAATTGTCGGGAAAGCAGACTTGTGGAAGGGAGTTCCACAGGCGGGAAGCGCGAGAAAAGAAGCTGTTGGAGTAGAATTTACGGTTACATCTTATTTGTTTAACAGTAAAAGGGTGGCTTGAATTCAAAGTTTTCCTTGTCCTAGACTGCCAACCAAAGCTATAGTACCCAGTTTGTCCAGCTATTTACCCATAATGATACTAGGACAGTTGCATACAGAAAATTTGCGCCTCGGAAAATTTTCATACCAGACAGTTGTGTACCAGGGCATTTACCTAGGTAAATGCGGTACTAGATAATTGCGTACCTCAGATAAATTTTGAAGACTTTAATAGCAATTACCATAATTTTTTTTTAAAGCATAGGTAGTAATCTCGAGTTTTTAAAAAAGGAATAAAATTAAAAAAATAATACAAGTTTATTTTTATTATAAATGCAATGAGAGATTAACAAATGTGCGTTGTGGAGCAGTATATATATAGGCCCGAGTTCGAATTCCAGTTGAATTCGTTGCATTCCACTTACGCACAAACATACTTGGAAAAAGTATTTCTCCCTCTTGCTATTGATTGTATTGCAACCTAAAAAGGTTACTGAATGAGAAATAACTAAAACGGAAGTTGGAAAATTAAATAGCAATTTTTATAACCATGTTTTCCAACTCCGGGATAAATTACCCCAGTGGGGTAATGAGGCCATATTTTGGATGTTTGGTTTGGAAAGAGGCAATCAGCTTATAATTTCCCACTGTGTCCTTGGAATGAAGACCAAGAAACGTAGCAGACTCAACGTGGCAAACGACGCCCGAATAGCCCTTTCAGTCACAAAGTCAAGAATAAATAAACTGGCACAGGCAATACAAGCTCAACACTCACATTAAGAATCACGGCTAGGTTACGGCTACTATACCTCTGATTATTATACATTGGTACAATTGTATTGAATAATTTCCATTAACTTTGTCTGCTTTTGATGTATGAAAATATAATTACTTCTTTTCCTATATTATGGGTATTTGTTCACTGGGGTAATGGATAATAGTGAAATTGTATTTTGAGATAATCGCAGCAAAAAGGTTGGGGACCTATGCTTTATAACATCAACGAAATTCAACACTCGCCAGCCGCATGAAGTAGATAAGCATTGCTAATAGTGAACTGCTAGACAGTCATATGGATATTTAGCTGCTTCTCTACTTGAGACAAAATGTGGCGCAAGGCCTTTTTAAAGTGGGTAATCCGCCATATAACTTCGGTAAAAATGTTTGTCTACTTTTCCCCAGTAATAAGTAAAATCACTTCTACTCCCGCATTTTAATTCTTCGTTTCTAATGAAACAAAAACTGAAATGCTAATTCCGATAAAAGTTTTTAGAATAATAATAAAAAAAAAAAATCAGTGGTAATAAAAGAAAAAGATTTTTCAAAAGTAATAGATCAGACGTAATTGAATGGAATGAAATAGCGGTGAGGACGCATGCGCACAAGAAGATTTCTTATTTTGTTTCGAATTCTTTCTCATAATCTTAACTAAATAAAAGCAAGCAGGTAAAGGTTGTATACGATACTTAAGTGATCGTAATCAAAATTTTTAAAGTAGTTTCAATACAAAAAATATCAAGTTATCGACTAAGCGTTGGCGTGCTACACAAAAGTTACTTTCCTTCTTTTAGGACGTGCAAATATGTTCAATCTTTTTTATTAATTACGAGTTTTCTACTGTGGTAGTTAGTTGTTTGATTGGTTAATTTAACGACTTAGCTATTTAAATATTTTGATATTGAGCACTTTTATATATATATATACTTGTGACAGCAAAAACATCATATACTTTCTCTTCTGCTCAATTTGCCCCAACAGTGGATATATCGGCGAATCCGGTAATAGCTTTAGATTTCGCTTCAATAATCACAAACTAAATATACGACAAAAAAATGTATACTCCCCAATTGCAGCCCATTTTAATCAACCTGATCATACTTTAGAAAATTGCAAATGTTTACTAATAGACTCCAATTTTAGTTCTACATACACACGCAGAAAGAAAGAAAAATACTGGATTTTAAAATTAAATACACACAAGCTAGGGTTAAATAGGGACTTAGGCGTGTTGAATCTTTACAAATATTTCAATAGCTAAATTTTTTTTTTTTCTCAGATATTCCAAGAAATTTTTATCTAAAACAAACAGACTTTCTCTACGGACGTGCCGCATGTTGTGAACAAACACACCACGTGATGTAAACAAAAAAAATATTCGAACGCTATCGTGAAATACGTTTCTAATTCAAATTTAAAAATCACTCGTTTCTGATGAAGGACCGAGGGCGGTCTGAAATATAAAATACAATAATAAAAATAAACAAATACTGTCCCAAAAAGTACATTTTTAAATTCAAAACTTTTTATTAATATTCTTTCCTATATATATATATATATATATATATATATATATATATATATATATAAGCATGCGGTGTAGATATATAGGGATGCAAAGAAGTATCCTAAAGTGTTAGGATAACTCTCCAAGAGAGCTCTAAATATACATGTATATTAATACATATAGAGCAAAGATAAGAAAAAAATTAAGGCAGACACGTTATTTCATGGTATATCGGAAGTTTATGCCTATTTCAGGCAAATCATCATCAGCTTCCGTCTTTATTGTACAGAAGATTTTGCACGAATGGAATTCACAAAGACCCCACTCAAAATAAAAAACGGAATAAAAATAAATATCGTTCCCTTAAAAGAGAAAATTTAAGAAAAAATACATCATTACATCAGTTCGTGTCTTAATTTTTCTCATATATATATATATATATATATATATATATAGCTGTAAATTTGTCTTCTAACACGTCTCGAAAAAACCACCGAGTATAAACGCGGAGGGGAAAAAATGGAAACAAAAAAAGAAACGAACTAAGCACTTGAACATTAGTCAAAGTACACGTCGAAAGAAAAAAAAACCCGAGACGAGAAACCTAACACGTAAAGCGCTCAATACAATAGTAGAGCAAATAAATTTCAGAAATATTTCCTTCCTAATATATATATATATATATATATATATATATATATATATATATATATATTAGGTAGTAAATATTTCTGAAATGTCAAATATCTAATTTATTTAGTTGAAATAGGCAACATGTTTTTTTATGAATGACTGTTCTCCAACGTGCCTGTGATCCCATCTTTAAAAAATGATCTTCCTTTGATGTGATAAACAGTTCAAATGCTTCGATTACCTCTTCCTTGTTGGAAATGTTTTATTGTGTATGAAAAGCTCAAAATGCTTAAATAAGTAGAAGAGATATAAGATGAATATGCAGGATGACGCAAAATTTCATAATTCAGTTTTTTTGACAGTTGATTGAGAAGCGTGCGGCCATGCGTTGTCATGCTGCAAAATTCGCACATCACGAAACTAGGATGTTTCTTTTGCCATTTTTTAGGATATTTCTTTTCCCATACACTTAACTTCTCCACAGTAAGAGTTTGCTGTTATTGTTTCCCCTTGAGCCAAGAATGAATAATGAATAACCCCTTTGAAAGACCACCATACAGTAACCATTACCTTTTTAGGGCGCAGTAGAGGTTTTAGGTATTGTTTTAGTGATTTATTTGCATCTAACCACTGGCCTACTTTATTACTGTTGTCAAAGAATATCTATTTCTCTTCCCCTGTAATGATTCGACATAAAAATCGTTCTTTTTACCAGTTTGTATACATAGAGTAAACTTACTCCATCTTGTTTAATTGTAATTATTTTTATTAATATCATGAATAACAATATATTGAAAGAAAAATTATGTGGAAAGAAAAGAAATCAAGAATAAGTCAAGATTTTTTTTATACTAAGGAGTTTACAATATTACGACTGGATCAGCAACCAGCCAAAAAAAAAAAGGGAAGGTAATGGCCTCAGTTTTGGGGCTGCAAAAGGCATTGTGTCTATTGACTATCTCGAACACGACCACATCATCAATACAGGCTACTCTGCGGATTTGCTGAGGCAGTTACGAAAGGCTATGAAGACAAACGCCCAGGAAAACTGACGAAAGCGTCTTGATTTCAATGGCTGTTGTGCATGATTTTGGTTTGAACTTGTTGATCACTCTCCTTCATCTCAAAAGTTGGCGTCGTCTGTCTATTATGTTCCCCAATATTAAAAAAGAACATGGCTGGGAATCAGTATCGTAATGCTGATTACGTCATATCTGCTGTTGATTACTTTTTAACCAACAGAATAAAGCTTCTTCATTAGTGGGATCCAAAACATACAAGAGCAATAGAAGATACGTGTCGACTGTAAACTGTATTTAAAAATAAACCTCATTTGATCACATACAACGAGAGTATCATTCAGCTGACCCTCCACATTAATTCTATCCTTGTCTCTGATATCGAATACCTTACGAAACACAATCCAATAGTTTTTAAACAACACCCTTCATTTTTTTTTCGTGATCTCAGAACCCGTGAAGTTTTTGAGACATGTAATGATGAAAGAGAACTTGGAGAACCTAATTCTCAGAGGATATTTAGAGGGGAAAAGAGACAAGAGAAAGCAATGTATGACATACTTGATGGACTTGAGCAGATGGATGGTTGAGCGTGGATTGAGTGGAATAACAGGAGAAGTTGTATTAAGAGCAGCAATAAAGATGTGGAAGTATATGATCGCCTACGTTTTGAAGATGATATGTAATATATTTATTAGTTTACAAATTACAGTTATTTAAATAAAGCTACTGTAGCAAATTTTCAAAATAATGGTAAAACTGCATTTCGTGTGTTGATAAAGCATTGCTTTCTGATGGGCAAATACTGTTCAAGCAAAGCAATGGCTTGATAAGTGTTATTCGGACTCTGCTCCGTCGGAAACAACGGTTAGGAGATGACATGCTGGATTTAAATGCGGTCGTACAGACACAAATGATGCTGAACGCTCAGGTCGCCCGAAATCGGCAATTGTCCCGGAAAACACAAAAAAAAAAAAAATCCACAAACTCGTTTTGGCCAATCGTTAATTGAAGTTTCGTGAGATAGCAGAGGAGTTGAACATATCAGAAGGCAGTGTATTCACCATTTTGCAGGAACATTTGTCACTGAGAAAGCTGTGTTCAAAGTGGGTGCCGCGTTTGCTAATAGTCGATCAAAAACAACAATGCGTCGACTATTCAGAGTGTTGTTTGCAACTGTTACAACGCAACAAGGACTTTTTGCGTAAATATGTGGCAATAGATGAAGCATGGATCCACCACTTCACACCAGCGTCAAATCGGCCGTCAGCTGAGTGAACAGTAGCAGGCGAAAGCCGTCCAAAGCAACCAAAGACGCAAACAGCAGGCAAGGGTTTGGTCTCCGTATTTTGAGATGCACAAGGCATTTTGTCTATTGATTACCTTGAGAAAGGAAGAACTATCAGTAGTGAATATTATATAGCATTATTGGTGCGTTTGAAGAAAGAAATCGCCAAAAAAACGGACAAAAATGAAAAAGAAAATAATGATCTTTCACCAAGACAACGCACCGTGTTCATAAGTCGATCGCAACGATGGCAAATCTACATGAATTACACTTCGTATTGCTTCCGCAACCAACCTATTCTGCAGATCTGACCACCGAGGACTACTGGCTGTTTGCAGACCTCAAATGAATGCTCCAGGAAAAGAGATTTGGCTTCAATGAAGAAGTGATATCAGAAACTGAGGCGTAGTTTGAGGCCAAAGACAAATCGTTTTACAAAAAAGCATCGTATTGTTAGAGAAGTGTTGGAATCATTGTATCACCCTAGAAGGAGACTATGTTGATGAATAAAGTCGAATTTTGCCTAAACGTTGTTATTTTATTAGTTAGGCCTGGAATTTATTGAGTGATGTGTTAAAGAAGCATTATTACGTGCTATAAATGGAACTTTATATATTTTAACATTACAGTCGTCTCACCATATACTGCTAACGAAGTTCATTCAACAAATATTGCTAATATTGTCTTTTAATCAATATTTTTTTAATTTTGTATCTTTTTATTCCTACTATACATTTATTTTAAAATATTCAAGTGAAAGTTAAAAGATGCATAGTGACATATGCATCTTCCCAAAATTCCACAAGAAGCCACAGACATTGTTTTATATAAAAGTATACATAGTGTGTATTCAATATTTGGCGAATCAATTTAAAATTATGTGGAATCATGGCGTAAATTGAAATGCCATGTCACCAAAACTATGGCAGTCAACATGTTAAAATAGTGTAATCCGACTGCCCTGTACACTCGAATATGTGTGTGTGTGTATGTATATATATATATATATATGTCTGTGTGTGTGTGTGTGTGTGTGTGTGTGTATGTGTGTGTGTGTATATATATATATATATATGTGTGTGTGTGTGTGTGTGTGCGCGTGTGTGTATATATATATGTGTGTGCGTGTGTGTGTATATATATATATATATATATATATATATATTCTTGTAATGGAAACATTACCCCAATTCCCTGCAGTTCCTTACAGTCAAATTCCAAATTCGCAAATTCGCGTGGGTGCCGTTAAGATATTAACATCAATAAGTAAAATTGTTTTACAGGTGCTTTGCCCTTCCAAACAAACTCCGCCACAAGTTCTAACAACCTTACTCCTTTTACTGTACCCGGCCCTCGATACCCTGAAGCAAGTCACGCACCCGTAAATTATAAAGACGGGTCACAAGGTGCGCTGTCATTTTGACTATAAAGACGATGAGGTCATATTAATGATGATGCTATTCTGGTGATGATAATCGTAGAAATTATATCGTTGTTGATAAAACTGCTAATGAATAAAACATATTTCTCAAGTTCTCAAGTCCGTTCTCCCTGATGCCAGAATTAGATCGGATTAGACGTTCGGTCGGATTACCAGATGCTCTACGAGTCAGTTGCCACAATGTTAGATTTCGCGTTTGCAACTTAGCGAAAAATTTCCAACTCACTTATTATACGCGTAACATAATGAAGATATTGATATTCCACACCACTTCAAATAAAAGGTTACGAATGAACTGGAAAGAGCGCTAACAGCTACTGGATCCAAAATTAAATTCTGGTGTTCGGTAATTTAGTAAAATTTTGGAATGTTGGTTAGTCTAAAAACTTTTCAACAACTCCTCGTATATTTTAATTAATGTGCTTAATATAGACGGAAAGAGCAATTGTTAATAAAACCGTTTAATCAAATGCTGATGTGATTAAAAGAATACTGAACTCTGCCTTTACCTTCTAAATGGGTTGCTTTTTTAACGCCATGTTATTTCAAGATATAGGCGATAATGGGCCTCTACATGTTCCTGTGAATTACCATCACTTATTGGGAAAGTACGTGGAGTATTTCCCTGTTCTTTTCTCCAAGGTTTTGAGTTGGCCTTCGTCAAAAGTTGTCACCTAAAACTAGATTGTCAGTCTGCTATAGATAAGAGGTGAAGAGATGGACTCTTGCCTTTTTCATGGGGATGAGCGTGAATGTATGCAAAAAAGACAGTGATGGAATTTGAACTCGGCTTGTTGAATCCACATGCTGTGACAATAATCACTACGTTAACAACAGTCAGTCAATTTTGTGCCATACTTGATACACGCTTTGGGCGATCATATCTCGAAAGAGACATGACTGACTGGGCAGAAGATTATTCCACAGTACGTTGCTACTGGTTTCTGCGGTAGACTGGTTGCCAGCCAAGGCTATAGAACGCAATCTATCCTATAATTTAACCCATAACTGGAGGGAAGAGACGGATTAATACCTTTCCCAAGGGTATTTGTGCGTAAGTGAATACAAGGAATTCAACTGGAATTCGAACTCGGCACCCGGATCTCTCGTTCCGAGTCGATATCCACTGCACCACAAGGCACACATCCTGCGAAAAGATTGATATAAACGGAAAATACTAAATGTAACGATTTTTTATTCCTGAATTTCTGGGACGAGGATTTATTAATATTTACTTTATTATTTATTTATTTATTTATTTATATTCATGCCAATATCCGCATTTTTATTATTAATAATTTAGTTATTATCGCAACGTTTCGGGCGTTGTGCTCTCCAACCCTTTTCCTGCAACATCATGGTAACATTAGGCGAATTACGAACTGAACCCTTTATTTAATGTCAGCGGTTATGGTTATCGTTCCACAGTACATATCTCAGGATATCCTGTCTTGTTTTTGCCTAGAAGGGGTGAAATTAGACCTTTTCCAAGGGCATTTGTTCCTAAATGAATATAACGAACCCAACTGAAATTAGAGCTCAGTTCTACGATTAACAATACTAAGTTATTATCTATTACACTGTGGTGATACCGAGCAAAGCGAGGGACCAGATGTTTGCACTCTTACGACCAAAAAGCAAATGACCAAATCTCGTCGGTGCGCACCCGGCTCCGCGCAGATGTTCCGGTTGAAAACTAAAAATTAATTAAATATTAAATTCCAGTTCACGAGCCTACGCGAATTTTATTTATCGGCCAATGGGAAGCCCAGAATCAAATACGGATGTGAATTCCCAAATGATCTGCTGCGATCCAAAAGACGAAATAAAAAGCCGATACAGAAAGCATCGCCAGACAGACACATACAGGCAGACTCGAGAGAGACGAGTGTAATTAGTATCTCCCTTGACCGACGTCAAGCGGCTTACTATGCTCGCCTCCCTTCCCTCTCCTTTGCTTCTTCGCTGTCTCAAAACTACTTACCGACCAAAGGAGCGGATACTTCAAAAACATTCCTAATTTACATCGCTCCCACATTCATAAGCACAAATTCTCTTTTCAGCATTTTATTGCCATGAACATTTTAACGTCCGCTGGACCCATACTTAAAGGATTACTTCAATTGTAAAAACATTAATTGATATGTGTTATATATAAAATGTTATTTTTCAACTCAATTTACTTTTCTTGATTTATAACCTTTCTTTATGACTTATAGTGGGCTATCTACAACGAGGCCAAATTCCGTTTCTCTGCAACAACATACAACTACTCTCCACGAGAACGCCTCTCCACTATAACACCACCCGCACATTTAAGATTAGAGTACCTTTTATTTCCAACAAAAGCTTTCGAAGATCAATGATGAAAAAAGGCTTTGAGCAAGTTAAACATGTGGGTCTTGACAAAGATCATTCTTCTTTGAACATTCTGGACTAGCTCTACAGATTAAGAGACAAGGAACTGTGCCAAATAACTGAAACCATATCACTTGTGAACTAGCAACAGCAGTAACAACTAAAATGAATTGCACATGTAACTGTAAGAGAAAATAAAAACATCAAGATATTAGCATTTCTCGCGAAATAAAAAGTTCGGAAGGAAACCCTCATCAATACTGACAAGAAAGATAAAAGCAACTGGATTTGATGAATTTATTTTCCTAAAAAAAGTTTTACGAGAATTAATTATTTTATAAAATGAAACCGAAAGCAGCAATGGCTTCTTGGTCAACGAATGCCAAATGTTTCTTTGTAGGGAAACGATTAATATATATATATATATATATATATATATATATATATATATATATATATATATGGTAGAATGGTAGACTTCTTTGAAAAACAGTAGCTATTCTGACATCTATGCATCGTTCATTCAGCATAGAATTAGAACACTCTCAGCTATTGGGCGTGTATAATGATAATATACACGCTAAAAAGTATGCCTCCTTCTACCGAGCGCCCATAGCTCAGAGGTAGAATCGTCGATTGACGCCAGTTCGGTCGGGTTTCAATCCTGGGTTAAAAGCAATCGGAGTCTAACCGTACTGATGAGCTGTGATACAGCGAAACAGATCTCTCTGTAGATATATATATATATATATATATATATATATATATATATATATATAGAGAGAGAGAGAGAGAGAGAGAGAGAGAGAGAGAAGGCACTAGCTTCTTGGCAAACAAAAAAATGTAAAATTTTTCCTTGTAGTCATCATCATCTTCTCACCCTTTTACACCCAATGGTGTGTAGGGCAGTAACTTTTTGTTACTGTTTCTGTAATAAACTGTTTTTATGGGAGAGTGTTGTAAGCCCTGCGCTCAACCCTGGATGGACCGGTGGACCATTCTTGGTCCTTACGTTTTCAGCACTTGGTATTCCCAAAAGGTCACCCATCTAAGTACTGACCAGGCTTGACGTTGCTTAACTTCGGTGATCGGACGAGAACCGGTGTATTTAACATGATATAGCCGTAGACGTATCCTTGTAGGGAAAGGGTTATATGTATATATTCTTTTCATCTGAAACTACACATACGAAGTTCTGGTAATTTTGAGGTTAAATACGTTTCGACCCATTTTTTTAGCATCTTCATAAGAATGAAAGTGCCATTGATCGGACAGGGCAATGTCAGGTTAATACGGCGGGTATGGTAGGATTTCCTAGCTAAGCTTTTCTAAGTAGGTTTTCACCCGTTTGCAACATATGGCAGAGTGTTGTCATGTTGCAAAATCAATTTGTTATGTCTCTACTCGTATAGCAACCTTTTTTTTTGTTCTTTAATTCTCGACTCAAACGCATTAATTTTAGTCGATAACGATATCACGTGATGGTTTCGGTTGGTTTAAGCAGTTGATAATAAACTACACCCAGCTGATCCCATCAAATGCAGTGCAGAAGATTCGAACCATGAATATTCGTTTTTGCCGCTTATATTGATGCACTATCTTCTACACTTAAGATTATCGTAGTGTATCCACTTTTCATCGCCAGTCAGGATACGATGCAAAAAAACTTTTCCTTTTCTGCTATTTCGACGTCTCTCGACTGATACTCGTATCGCACCCAATGTCCTTCCTTTTGAATCATTCGGATTGATTTCAAAACCGTTGTGTGATGAACTCTTAATGATTTTGCAAGTTCAGTTTGCGTCTGGCATGAGTCTCCAAGAAGTAATGCCCCCAATTCTTCTTCTTCTTCAAGCTTTTTTCGGTGCGCCAGTGCGTTCTTTATTTTCAATATCAAAATCATTATTTTTCAAGAGTCTAAACCAATCTATGCGTGTTGTTTCCGACAGAACATGGTCGCCGTCAGTCTCAACAAGAATTATGTGTGCTATACCTACATATTTCTTTTGAATAAAGAAGTTCAGTAAACTTCCCCGCAAATACACTTTTTTAGCACGAAATCTGACAAGTTTTACGCTATAAAAACAAAGTTGTTGACACTTCAGCGAAATGACATACATTGACTTTCAAGCTTGCCTATAGTACTTCCTTATAGATACGTTACCATTCAAGATCCTTTTAAATTCAGACTCGGTGACATCGTTATTTGCAATAACTGAGCAGTATTAAAAAAGAGCAAGACGAGATATCCCTAGATACTGACAACAAGAGCATCTTAAATAAAGAGTTCACACTATTTTTTAAACGGACCCTTTATTTAGTCAACGGAATATATTGTTCTAATTCTATGTGGACGAAAAAAAAAACGTTCGCTTTAAAACTCAAAAAATATTACCTGAAGAAGGTCGAAGCCTACAACGGCCGAAACATCAACAATATAACAATAAAGACGAGGACAACAGTCCGAATAATGTTAATAGTGTAGTTACAACACCTCATCTCAGAAATATAGACAGATGATAAAAAGTTCAGTTCGAAATTGCCAGAAAGTTACTCAGATCGGCAAACATCTGAAGAAGACCAGAGGATCGAAATGTTGTGATAACAAGAACAGTGATGAAGGCATTAATCCAACTGTAAATAAAGTAAAGTAACAATCAAAGATTTGTCGGTTTAAAAGAATGGCGAACAAGATTTTGATTGATTTGTTTTCTATGGCTTATCAAACCTTTGTAGGTTACTTAAAGTAAATATTTTTAGACTATAAGAATTCTTTTTAGATAATCCTGATTTGGTGATACAATTTTTACTAATTAACCCATAACTGAGAAAGAAGAGTGGAATTCATATCTTCCGCAAGAGTATTTCTGCGTAACGAACCCAATTGGAATTGGAACTCCGCTCTGAGATTAACAATTTTGAGTGATTATCCATTACATTACCCGCACACCCACGCTTACAGCACCTGGTATTCCCAAGCGGTCAGCCATCTAGGTACTGACCAAGCTCGACTGAAATTAACTTCTGTGATGTTACGGGATGGGATGTGCGCTGTGATCCAGTGGATATCGACTCGGAACGAGAAATCGGGGAGCCGAGTTCGAATTCCAGTTGAATTCATTGCATTCACTTACGCGCAAATACCCTTGGGAAAGGTATTAATCCGTCTCTTCCCTCCAGTTATGGGTTAAATAACAGGACAGATTGGGTTCTATAGCCTTGGCTGGCAACCAGTCTACCGCAGAAAGCAATGACAAGCTACTGCGGGATAATAATCTGCCCAGTTAGTCATGTCTGTTTCGAGACATGATCACCCAAGCGTGTTTCACGTATGGCACTTAACTAACTGACTGATGTTACGGGATCCGGTAGTTTCACCGTGATATGGCCGCAAAGCCCAGCGAACGAGATGATTGGGACATATAGCAGGGAATATAGAAAGCATCAATAATGACTTTGGATTTTCAGAAATTATTTAACAGCCGTTTTCTTTTTTCAGTTTCAAAGAAATATATTTGAATGATTCAATGACCAAATTTTTCCCATCTTCATTCTAATTTTCTCACAACTGACATCGATAAGCATTATGACCCTCCACCTGATGCATTTACAAAATACATTTAATTTCATTCATTACGGCAAAAGCGTGACACACGTGGGTACCTAGATAGGTATTACTGTGTTATGATATAAAGATTACGACTTGCTATGTTGTTCACAGCAAAAATTGAAGGACCGATTGGATAAAATAAATAAAAATAAACGAATGAAAAGTATTTTTCCTAGCCGAAGAAAAATCAAGATGAAGACAGCAAAGAAAGAGTTGAAATATTATTTAAAGTACAAAAACATTATAAGTGCAATAATTCTCTCTCTCTCACACACTCTCTCTCTCTATCTCTCAATCTCTCTCTCTCTCTCTCTCTCTCACACACACACACACACACACACTCTTTAATAATAGATTATATATATTTTACAATATATTTCGTTTTATATTTCCTGTTCGACGTTTTCTTTCCTTTTCATGCGTGGTTGTGTGGACGTCGTCCAGCGTTCCTATGTTTAATCTTTTGTGTTTGTGTGTGCGTTTATATTCCTTTTAGAGCGTGACACACGTAGGTACTACTGTATTAATATATTCATTATTGTTAATTATAGTAGTAATAACAGGTAAGAAATATATGTAGATAATGATAATGTTACTATTAATGGTCGTATTAATAGTCATAATGCATAATATTATAACTAATAATGGAAGTAAATGGATAGTTAACGGATCGGAACGAGAAATCGACGAACTGAGTTCGAATTCCAGTCGAGTTCGTTGCACTCACTTTCGCACAAATATCATTGAGAAAGATAAGAATCTATATCTCCTCCACCTATGGGTTAAATGATAGAGAAGACTGGGATCTTGGATATCAACCCGTCTAAGAGAAGTACAATTCATTTTTTTTCAATAATCGTTTCACCCCAACCATGGCAGGACTGCCACTTGTGCGAAGGAGGTTACAGAAAGAGAAGAAGAGGGTACAGGGGATACCGAAGAAAGGGTGAGGATTTAGGGAGGTGGATGGGAATTAGAGAGGTAAGAGATGGCCATTGCCGTTGCATTTAAACTTTTAAAGATTGTAACTATCATGGAGCAAGACTACGGAAGGGAGTTCCACAAACATGAAGTGCGAGAAAAGAATCTATTGGATTCAAAACCGTTTTGACATAGAGCTAGCAAATCTATCCAGTAAAGGAAAAACTAATTACTTCAAACGTTACAACTCTAACGCTAGTGTGTTGAGAACTATGGGTCCATTGTATCCTTAGAGTACTAATTCTCTCTTCCAATCTTACTATTAGTGCCACGCCAGAGTAATTGTTAGCAATCTAATATCTTCGACCATTCATATTCTAGTTTGTCCAAAACTTAGCAACATGTGTTGTTTGCTATCTTACAAAAGCTTCTTAAATATGAAAATAGTGTACTTCACTGTGAAACAATAGTAGAAGCCTTGGAGACCATTACTACCTCAGTACCCAATACTTATGGTCTTGTGCCAGAGTAAGCTAAGCCCAATTTAATAAATAATATAATAACAAGCTTAATAAATTATTTCTCAATGAAATGTTAAATTCGCCATTATAATTGGTGTGTAAGACATCTAAACTTTGCTACAACAAAGTCCCATATATATATATATATATATATATATATATATATATATATATATATGTTTGTGTGTGTGTGTGTGCGTTATGTCCTCCATAGCTTGCCTGACTTCTCAGCTAACCTGATGAATATTCAAGAGCATTCTTGAAGTTTAAAATTTTGAAAAGGGAATAACATTGTTGCTCTTGTAAGCCCAAAATGCCAACTACGGGTAGCGGGTTACTAAAATCAAGTAGGTGCAGAAATTTAAATACCTGGGAAGTGTTTTGACAGAGAACGGAAAATGAGATCTGAAGGCGCATTGGCATGACTAAGGAAGTATTTCATAAGCTAAGCAGGGTATTGAGAAACAGGAAGATTTCATTGAAAACAAAAACAAAAAAAAATAGAGTACTGGACTGTTATGAAATATCTGTCCTCTTATATGGCAGTGAAAGCTGGAGAATCTCTTCAAAGAAGGAGAGACTTGAAACAACAAAAATGTGGTTCTACAGAAGGATGCTGAGGATACCATTGACCAAACATGCGAGCAACGACAAGGTTTTGGAGAGGATGCAAACAAAAAGGAAACTTATACATAAAATCAGGAAGAGACAACTGGCTTTTCTGTGACACGTAATGAGGAAGGAGGGCTTGGAGAATCTGAGATACTCACAGGCTGGATAGAGGGAAAGAGGGGCAGGGGAAAACAGCGCGTGACTTACTTGATGGGCTTGAGTAAATAAATTTCAGATCAGGATTAAGGAGAAATAACAAGACAAAGCATATTAAGAGCCACAAGGGACAGGAAGATGTAAAGAGCCATGATCGCCTACGTCCTGAAAGAACACTGCACATGAAAAAGAAGATATAAATACTTGTTACAAAATGTGTGTGTGTGTGTTTGTGTGTGTGTGTGTTGAACTGCGATAATGTTTAGCGCCAAGGTTTTTTCCAGTGGTTTTACTGATAAAATGTACTTTGGCAAGCAGGTTTTTATCGTAAAGTGCTCGATATCAGGGTGGAGATTGAGCGTTAACTCGCACAAAACTATTTCACTTTTACTGAGCAGGTTCATCTCGACTTTTTGTGAGGAAGTTTTGTGAGGATACCGTTATGATGTTCTCACTCGACAGGGCTGGATAAGTTGGTTGGTCTGTCACTAGACCCACATCGGAGTTTCTTCTAGGACAAATAGTCACGCGACAACTCGTAACCCGCATTAACTCGCTCCGTATCGGTCCAGTTCTACGGTACTATCTCAACTGTCTATCTCAACTGTCTATCTGCTTATATTGAGCTTCACCTTTAGCGTGGGTATATACATTTAGCATTTGCTAATGACGAATAAGGGATCCTCCTCCGAAGTCTATTTAATCTTTTCCTAGACTATACCCTGCGCTTTCACAAGCAGAGACGTGAACAGATGGGCACTGATCGTTTCAGGATTTCATACCCCATCCCAAACGGATCAACCAATAAAAGACAACGATCTTGCTTTCCCTCCTGACGCCAATGTATTGATGATGAGGGGACCTACGCTGAGGACATAGTTTTTGCGAGTGATATATTGGTCAGCAAACAGATATTGAATAATGGAAGATAACGACAAGCAAAATAAAGACTGGAAAATATATATATATATATATCTTGCCAAGCTAAGAAGCCAATTATGATATTTTGAGTTGAAAGGTTAAAAATGAAAGAACAATAATCTCCGGTCAGGTTTCTAGTACAAATGGTGCCAATAACCCATAAAGATCAGAACAGAATCGGAATTCCACTAATTCATTTATATATATTCGAAACTAATATCCCATAGATTAGGAGCCCGTAAGCTACAGCATACGTGCCACATGTGGCACGCCAAGCAAATTCCAATGGCACGATTTGTTGAACTAAGGAACTATCTGGAAGACGAAAATTTAGAAAAGTCTACGGCTATTCTCAGTTATTCTCCCGAGATCTTTCAACTGTTTGAAGAAAATTGCTTTTGCTCTTCTTACGGCTTTTGTTTCAACTTATATCTATAAGCAAATTTTCTCACATGTAAGTAATGTTAAGTCCACAACAAAGATGCATAACACCTGAACATTTAGAAAATTGTATAAAGCTTAAAGTATAAAAATATGATACCGATATTGAACAATTGGCTAAGACCATGCAATAGCAAAACATCCATTAATAATAAAAACTTTAAAAAAATTTTTTAAATAATTTATTTCTATTAATGAGGTTTAGATGTAATTGTATATATTACTGTATAAAATATATTGTAGAACTGGTATACTGATTTTAACTTGTATAAAAATACGTATACTGTTGGCACACTGAATGATTTTAAAACCCTAATTCGGCAAAAGTTTGCCGACCCTTGCCATAAATGATAGGAATTATGTGACCTAATTTTCTGTTAACTAATTTTCTACTCTGAAAAAGGAGGAGCTAACTCTATTTTATACTTATTGAATGTAGCTTTAGTATAGTCAGTCAGTTGAGTGCCATACGTGATACACGCTTGGGCGATCATATCTCGAAAGAAACATGACTGACTGAGCAGATTATCCCACAGTAGGTTGCCATTGCTTTCTGCGGTAGACTGGTTGCCAGCCAAATCTACAGAACCCAATATGTCCTGTTATTTAACCCATGACTGGAGGGAAGAGACGGATTAATACCTTTCCCAAGGGTATTTGTGCGTAAGTGAATGCAAGGAATTCAACTGGTATTCGAACTCGGTTCCCCGATTTCTCGTTTCGAGTCGATAACCACTGCACCACAACGCACATCCCTTTAAAATAGTACATGTTCAAATTATTAAAAATGGGAATTTAGTTTTGTGTTTCTTCTAAATGGGAACAGAACAGTTGCCTTGAAAATTAGATAACATGACTTTTATCCAGGACTGAACACTGACCTAATCTAAGACATACAGAACTGTCTCGGCCACAAATCAGGCCACACTGATTTGGCCAACGTTTGACTTTGATAAGTTTGTTATTGTCGATGTTCGGTGTTCAAGGTTATGGTATGCAATATTTATGAGTCAAGTGGTCGATATCATGGATAGAGCGGGTGCAAATATCAAAGTCGACACTGAATTTTGACAGTTTGTTTCATGCTTGAACGCAGTCGTTAGCCAACTTCTGACCTGAAGATTACATTCAAGCATGAAACATTTACCCATTGCGTTCAAACATGAAACATTTACCTATTGCGTTCAAGCATGAAACATTTACCCATTACGTTCAAGCATTAAAACATTCACCCATTATGTTCAAGCATGAAACATTTACCCATTACATTAAATCATGTGACATTTACCCAGTGTCCAATCAGGAAACATTTATCCATTGCGTTCAATCATGAAACATTCACCCATTGCGTTCAAGCATGAGACATTTACCCATTGCATTCAAGCATGAAATATTTACCCATTACGTTCAAGCATGAAATATTTACTCATTGCGATGAAGCATGAGACATTTACCCATTGCGTTCAAACATGAAACATTTACCTATTGCGTTCAAGCATGAGACATTTACCCATTGCGTTGAAGCATGAAACATTTACCCATTGCGTTCAATCATGAAACATTTACGCATTGCGTTCAAGCATGAGACATTTACCTATTGCGTTCAATCATGAAACATTTACCTATTGCATTCAAGCAGGTACTATTTTCCCATTAGGCTCAAGCATGAAACATCTACCCATTGTTTATATATTTCGATTTCCAGGTATGCCACCACTAATTTAGCGTTAATCGGAACATTTGTGTGGCCATCGCATTCCCTGATATTTGTTTGTAAATATTGCCATTAAAATAGAAAAAATGTTTCAGAGAATGAATTTTAGATTTTGAACAAACCAAATTAAAATACGACTTGAACTTACACAAATATTTGATTGACAACTGGGAACATTACTTGGATGACTGTCTTATTCTATGGGCGCACACATTTGACCAACTCAATAAATGCCAGACCCCAATTAACGTCATCAATAATAATATTCAAATCACAAAGGATTCCAGTCAACACCAACTTTCATTCCTGAACTTTCTAAGCATAAAAAGACACAAACATTGAGACTGACATCCACCACAAACGAAATGTCGTATACTCTTCTGGGACAGGGTATTAAATCTGATGCGAAAACAATGTTGGGATAAACGGCGAAGATTAAAAAGCACAACTCAGATTTCATAATTTTCTTCTCTTTAAAATGTCAACGGAAACAAATTTTTTCTTCGTAAATAACCTCAACCTATTCAACCGAGACCAAATGTTATATGCTCTCTTTGGTATATTATTCTTGAATCAAAATGCCGGAAACAAACCGCTGCTTCTTGGCTTATGATAATGGTCAGCTACAACTGATGTTTCTATATTTTCTTTTATTTTCTGGGTTGGCTTGATATGAATAGCAGGTATTGTTGTGTTATAGATTCATTACTATGATACATTGGTCGGTCTGGAATTTTGCCATGAAGTGTGCTTTGCGCTGGGCGACACAAATAAGTCGTTGTAAGATCAGAAAAATGGGTACTGTTTTAAAATTGTCAAATAAGTGCAAAATTGCAGGGGTCGCTGTATATGAAAACGTAGATGTGGATCTAGAGTTTTTGTTAAGATAGATAGAGAGATAGATAGATAGATAGATAGATAGATAGATAGATAGATAGATAGATAGATAATGAACAGACTAAGATAGATAGATAGATAGATAGATAGATAGATAGATAGATAGATAGATAGATTATGTATTGAGGCAGCAATCCCATTTTTATGCAAGTTTCGTTAAACATTCACATACACACGCACACACACATACTATATATATATATATATATATATATATATATATATATATATATATATATATATATGTGCAAGCTTCGTTAAATATGACAGACAAGGTGGTGTGATGAAGTATGTTTATATAATTTTTCATGTGATCTTTCTTTTTATTATTTTCGAAAATAAATTATATAAAAATTGTTCGAATGTTTTAGCTATGAAGTATAGCCAAAAACGCTTGAATGAATAAAACATTCCGACAATTTTTATATAATTTATTTTCGGAAAAGAGAAAAAAAGTCACATGAAAAATTATATAAAAGATTTAATCACAGCACCTTATCTGTTATATTTAACGAAACTTATGTGTGTGTGTGTATGTGTGTGTGTATGTGTGTATGTGTGTCGTGTACAAAAGTTTCCAGCCCAAAGACAAGTTACTTTCTCTCTAGATTTAAGCATTAGAACGCTGGAAACTTTTGCCTACGTCTATATGAATGCTAGCCTTTTGCGCAGTGCCTTCTATACTTAGTAAGTATAAATGTCGTACCCGTAACGCTAAAAAAAAGAAAGAAAGAAATAACTCGAAATCCAAAGCGTCCGTACGCAACTTGGCATTCCATGATGACATTAAAATAATTCCCTTGTCATGATAATCCAGCCGCACAACAAAATGAACCAATTTCTTGACTGCTGTTTTTTATTACCCCTGGTGGGGCACAAGCTACATATCCTCGCCATGAGACACGTGCGCAAAGAGACTTAGAAAGATAAGAGACACGAAGCACCGAGAAACTTACATAGCCTCATCCTTGCTCCGGCACTCTAAAACACCCAGATGTTTATAAAGCAGCATTAGCCCTGGCACACAGCCAGCCATCTTTGATTTAGAAGATTATGTAACGTCATAATGTCGGCATATTTCTTCTTTTCATTAGTACATACAACTGGTACTGTCATAAGTTCTGAATTGAAACATTTGTCGGCGGACATGAAGGAGACTACCACCACCTTTAAATTTGTTGTTTTTCATTTTTTTTTTTTTACTTTTTCAGCGCAGTCTTATCAATTATTCGATTATTACATAAAGTTTCCGATTATTAAAAAAAATTTTGAAAAAATTCAACATTTAAACAATTTTAGGGGGCTCAGTTTCTCATAAACCGTTATATTAAATCCATCCTCCATTTTGAAACCACTCATGTTGGGGTCGCTTTGTTTTGTTTTTTTAGGGCGAGTTGTTGCTCTTGTTTTTGTCTTTTTCAAGTTTTCTTCAGTTCTTACGATGGCCTCTTCGTCGGAAACTCCGAGAATGGCTTTTTACAAAAATTTCGAAAAGGATTCAGTTGTTGAATATGCGCAAGCCAAAAAAGTTAATTGCACATCATCGATTTACTATAAGGTTGTATGAAAAACTGAGCCCTTCCCCTAAAATTGTTTAAGTACTGAAATTTTTGCAAATTCTTTTTGTCAGTCGGAAAGTTTAGGGTGTAATCAATAACATTGCACCGAAAAAAGTAAACAAAAAAAAAATGAAAAACAACAAATTTAAAGGTGGTGGTAGTCTCCTTCAGGTCCGCCCATTTTTCTTATTTCACTAATTATAGCGACTCATCTTTGCTGTTTTGATCATTTCATTTCAACCAATGCGTTCTCTAGCATTCTCAATACTCTCATAAGTTCTGAATTGAAAAACCTTTTTAGTTCCACCAATTATTCGGACTGATATCTTTATATTTATTGTTTTGATCATCGCATTTCAATCAATGCGTTCTCAGTTTAGAGTTTGTTACTCAGTGGGTAACCTTACCTAGTGCTGACTAGGTAAGGTTACCAAAGAAGTGAATTGTAAACACTATTTTATGAATTATTCAAACTAGTATGTTTATATTTGTGGCTGCGCAAACTAAATTTCGGCAGGTGAGCTCTCTAGCCTTCCGCCGTTATATTTGTCATCCTGTAATCATACGATTTTTTAATAAATAATTTTATTAACATTTTTATCTATTGCCTTTTTCTTTTACATATAGCTATGATCATTTTTATTGACCATTGCATGTGTAGAATTTGATACTCACTAGGTGACTTTACATAGTAAGCACAAATTAGTAAATATCAGCAATACTCCTGTAACAGAACGCTCTATAATAAACTATTCTCAGAGATTATCACTGCTGGACTGAGTTTAAATTAAGTACAAATCAACATACGTTTAACAAAAAAGTGAACGAAACTGGAATCGGGTCTATGACTGGAAATAAATTTTGTTTATTTTTACTAACGATCTTACCTGAATATAAAACTACTTTTGATTTTTTTTTCCTGATGGATAGGTCAACACTGTGATCAGCATCAAATGGTGACAGTCTGTTTCCTGTTAGAACACAATGGCCTAAAAATCATGAAACGAACTGTCGCTATTTAGTGTTGATCTCAGTGTCCACTTATATATTTACATACGCTTTATCTTTGATATTGAGCACTTTCATCCAGAAATATGACATACCTTAAAATGATACTGTCCTCACACACACACACACACACACACACACACACACACACACACACACACATATATATATATATATATATATATATATATATATACAGGGTTGCCCAAAAGTCACAAAAGGGCTTCAATATTTAATATCTCGTTTGTATTTTGTTTACAAATTGTGATATATTGGTAAGTTATCGAAAATGTGTATATATATATATATATAGAGAGAGAGAGAGAGAGAGAGAAAGAGAAAGGGTCCACCAAAAAAGGGAGACACTTCAGGAAAGGAAAATTTGTTTTTCGTAGTCTCATGAAATTACTATAGCTGTGTTTACTGTAGTGCAATATTTTCTCGACTGATACGATTACATTGGCGGCCCTTAGACAGGAACTTGCGGATGCATATACAATTTTTCACAAGCAATATTTCACCTTACTAATAAATGCCCATTCGTCCACGTTTAGAATATTGCTGCAAAATGCTATTATGGAAAGAACTCAATTCTCAAGAAACCTGTAAAAACCACTTATACCAGATCATCAACCAAAAAATGCCCACTTCTCGGGGCATAAAATCATATATTTGCCTCCTGAAGATGGTACCATACATGAAAATGCTGTTTGTAGGTGGTTCGATAGGTTCAGTCGTAGACATTTTGATGTAAAATAGCGTGAACGTTTCAAAGGAGTACAGTCACTAATAATGATCAAATCGAGACAAAATAGTCCAGGTTACGTGACTTGCATGTGGTTGAATAAATCAATGTATTAATGTCTATATATTGTCTTTTAAGTTCACTTAATAGTAAGTCTGATCTGTTCGATGAGGTCAAATTGGCAGCTGATATGCAAAACAAAATGACCTACATTCTGTTGTTAACTGGGGCAAGGAATGGCTTGTTAATTTTAATGCTTCCAAAACGAAACTGCTTCTTAATGTTTATCTTTATTCTTTCACACTCAGTATCTCGTTGTGCCAAAAAATAAATTTTAATGACCAAATAGATTTCATATAAGTTTACCATGTAAACTTGCATATAAGCTTACTTCATGTATAATGTGAGCCCTGAATTTTGCGGTAAAAACCCAATTCTTTCACTTAGCTTGCGTGTAATGAGACACCAGTTTCTGAAGCAATAATAGTAAGTGTATCGTAGTTCAATAGAAAAATTCTCATTATGAGAAGAGCTCAATTCTCAGGAAGCCTGTAAAAACCACTTATACCAGATCATCAACCAAAAAATGCCCACTTCAAGGGGCATAAAATCATATATTTACCTTCTAGAGATGGTATCATACACGAGAATGCTGTTTGTAGGTGGTTTGATAGGTTCAGTAGTAGATATTTTGATGTAAAATAGCGTGAATGTTTCGAAGGTAGTTGTTAATGATGATTGTTGGGACGCCCGCGCCTATTCGGCTATCATGGACTATTCCATTACTATGTAAAGTAATGGTGGCATCTACGTAAGGGAGTGTGCCGAGCAGCCGATCGACAAGTCAGTCGTAGACTTCCGGTGACGAACCGGAAGTACCCATTGCTCATACTACGTCTTACGACGGTTGAGACGATTAACCTTTATTCTTGTATTGGATACTAATAACCTTTGTAAATACTATTTTCACGGAATACAACAATTAACCTATTCCTGTTGTTGAGTTATTTATTCTTACTCACGACATAACAATGATCAAATCGAAACAAAATAGTCTAGGTTAGGCGACTCGCATGTGGTTGAATAAATCAATGTATTAATGTCTATATATTGTCTTTTAAGTTCACTTAATAGTAATTCTGATTAGTTCGATGAGGTCAAATTGAGAGCTGATCTAAAAAATGACCTACTGTCTGTTGTTAAGTGGGGCAAGAAATGACTTGTTAATTTTAACGTCTCCAAAACAAAACTGCTCCTAAATGTTTCTCTTTATTCTTATTCTTAAACACTCAGTATCTAGTTGTGCGAAAAAAAAATTTTAAAAAAAAACGACCAAATAGATTTCATATAAATTTACCGTGTAAACTCGCGTATAGGCTTTCTTCATGTATAGTGTGACCCCTGAATTTTGGGGTAAAAACCTGATTCTTTCACTTAGTTCGCGTATAATGCAACTCCAGTTTCTGAAAAAACATTAGCAAGCGTGGATGTGCGTTATGGTGCAGTGGATATCGGCTCAGAACGACAGATCGGAGAGCCGAGTTCGAATTCCTTGCATTCACTTACGCACAAATACCCTTGGAAAGAAATTAATTCGTCTCTTCCCTCTAGTTATTGGTTAAATAATAGAACAGATTGGGGTCCATAGCCTTGGCTGGCAACCAGTCTATCGCAGAAAGCAATGGCAACCTGTCAGTCATGTCTCTTTCGAGACATGATCGCCCAAGCGTGTATCACGTATGGCACTTAACTGACTGACTAGTAAGCGTACCGTAGTCAAATATAGAATTTCTGGGTTTCATCCTGAACCTGTTTCATAACAAATAATAAGGATCACCATAAAAAAGGGTCAAAAGTTACCTCCCCTGGACTATTCAAGGAAGTCCCTCCCCAGCTAACAGGTGCATGCCGGGAGACAAGGAGAAGGGACTTCCGGCAGAGGCGAGCAAACATGGCAGGCTGGAATTTACCACGCTCTCGATAAACACACGGTGGTTCAACATCTACAACTGCTCGCTGTACTCATGTTTCCACAATAATAAATTTCCTCGTTATTTCCAATACTCGGCGAGTGTGTCATTTTCCATAACCATTTTATTTTGTCATGTTAAAAACATAACAGGTCTTTACTTAAAGTTTTCTTTTTTTTGCATCGTAAATAATTTTTGCCTGTAGGCTGTACTGTAATACTTTGTGTATAATTTATATATAAATAGTGGGAGATGCTTTTTTAGTGTTTCTCATTTGCGCACTGGAATAGAGAAGGATGTCATTCAAAAACTATACAAAGCATTAAGAAATAGGAAAATGTCGTTAGAAACAACGAAAATTGTGCTGATCGCTTGCTATTTATGTTGTTTTTTAGTTTAGCGTGAGTTCTTTGTAAAAAGTAAAACTCAAACGAGTCACCCTTCACAAACGGGATTCTTTTTCTTTATTTTTCTTTTATCATTTTTTGTCAATTGTAAATAGTTGCTTAGCTAAATTAGATTATGCTTCCTGATCCTTAAGAATTTTTCTTCTGAGGCATGAAATCTAATAACATGGTGAAACGAGATCTTCTGAAACCGAGTTTTCTAGCTAAACTTTTCATCTTGAAATAATTCTTTTTTTCTATATATTTTTTACAATGATGTCAACCCTTTACAAGTCCTAATAGCTTCTCGAGATACAGCGTTTTCAAAACAGACAGAGAAACAGGGATTTTATTACTGTTTACAGAATTCTAGAATGGCTCAATTGACTTCCTAAATTAGCGAAAATATTAGATACCATTTATAAGACCCATGCCAGGATACAACTTAATACTTTATTGTAGATTTCTAATTTCATTAATTCAACAAAACTCTAGTATTTATGAATAACCAAATAATAGCTAAATATAATATTTTCTTCACTGAAACAGAATTTATTCATGTGACTATTTTGAATCATTTCACCCCAGGCAAGGCGGTAAAGCCAAGAAGACTTAAAGTGTTACTGTGTGTAAAAGAATATGAGAAAAAGAAAAACATTATTAAGGCGAACATTGATTGATTGTCTGGTTTCGGTAAAAAAAGAAAAAGAAAGGTGTTATACATTAGCATAAGAATTCAAAGTCACTGACAAACAAATCCAAAGAAAAATGTTTATTATGATCGAAGGTTGTTTCCCATCCTCCATACTCATCAGGCATCTCCAGCTTTTCGTTCCGATCACGAACATTCCATATTGACTGATTGAATTATTTCAATCACTAACATTCCATATTGACTGATTGAATTATTTCAATCACTAACATTCCATATTGACTGATTGAATTATTTCAAACACTAACATTCCATATGGACTGATGATTGAATTATTTCGATCACTAACATTCCATATTGACTGATGGTTGATTTTTTTCGATCACTAACATTCCATATTGACTGATTGAATTATTTCCATCACTAACATTCCATATTGACTGCTGAGTGAATTATTTCCATCACTAACATTCCATATTGACTGATTGAATTATTTCCATCACTAACATTCCATATTGACTGCTGAGTGAATTATTTCCATCACTAACATTCCATATTGACTGATTGAATTATTTCCATCACTAACATTCCATATTGACTGATTGAATTATTTCCATCACTAAGATTCCATATTGACTGATTGAATTATTTCCATCACTAACATTCCATATTGACTGATTGAATTATTTCGATCACTAACATTCCATATTGACTGATTGAATTATTTCGATCACTAAAATTCCATATTGACTGATTGAATTATTTCCATCACTAAGATTCCATATTGACTGATTGAATTATTTCCATCACTAAGATTCCATATTGACTGATTGAATTATTTCCATCACTAACATTCCATATTGACTGATGATTGAATTATTTCCATCACTAAGATTCCATATTGACTGATTGAATTATTTCCATCACTAAGATTCCATATTGACTGATTGAATTATTTCCATCACTAACATTCCATATTGACTGATGATTGAATTATTTCCATCACTAAGATTCCATATTGACTGATTGAATTATTTCCATCACTAAGATTCCATATTGACTGATTGAATTATTTCCATCACTAACATTCCATATTGACTGATTGAATTATTTCCATCACTAACATTCCATATTGAATGATGATTGAATTATTTCGATCACTAACATTCCATATTGACTGATTGAATTATTTCAATCACTAACATTCCATATTGACTGATTGAATTATTTCCATCACTAACATTCCATATTGACTGATTGAATTATTTCCATCACTAACATTCCATGTTGACTGATTGAATTATTTCCATCACTAACATTCCATATTGACTGATTGAATTATTTCCATCACTAACATTCCATATTGACTGATTGAATTATTTCCATCACTAACATTCCATATTGAATGATTGAATTATTTCCATCACTAACATTCCATATTGACTGATGAGTGAATTATTTCCATCACTAACATTCCATATTGACTGATTGAATTATTTCCATCACTAACATTCCATATTGACTGATTGAATTATTTCCATCACTAACATTCCATATTGACTGATTGAATTATTTCCATCACTAACATTCCATATTGACTGATTGAATTATTTCCATCACTAACATTCCATATTGACTGATTGAATTATTTCCATCACTAACATTCCATATTGACTGATTGAATTATTTCCATCACTAACATTCCATATTGACTGATTGAATTATTTCCATCACTAACATTCCATATTTACTGATTGAATTATTTCCATCACTAACATTCCATATTGACTGATTGAATTATTTCCATCACTAACATTCCATATTGACTGATTGAATTATTTCGATCACTAACATTCCATATTGACTGATTGAATTATTTCGATCACTAACATTCCATATTGACTGATTGAATTATTTCCATCACTAACATTCCATATTGACTGATTGAATTATTTCGATCACTAACATTACATATTGACTGATTGAATTATTTCCATCACTAACATTCCATATTGACTGATTGAATTATTTCCATCACTAACATTCCATATTGACTGATTGAATTATTTCGATCACTAACATTCCATATTGACTGATTGAATTATTTCCATCACTAACATTCCATATTGACTGATTGAATTATTTCGATCACTAACATTCCATATTGACTGATTGAATTATTTCCATCACTAACATTCCATATTGACTGATTGAATTATTTCCATCACTAACATTCCATATTGACTGATTGAATTATTTCCATCACTAACATTCCATATTTACTGATTGAATTATTTCCATCACTAACATTCCATATTGACTGATTGAATTATTTCGATCACTAACATTCCATATTGACTGATTGAATTATTTCGATCACTAACATTCCATATTGACTGATTGAATTATTTCCATCACTAACATTCCATATTGACTGATTGAATTATTTCGATCACTAACATTACATATTGACTGAGTTAGATTATTTTATATCACCATAACATTCCATATTGACTGATTGAATTATTTCCATCTACTAACATTCCTGTTGGATGAATTGTTCGATGCCTAACAATTTCACATGTCTGTTGATTGGATGTTTCTGCATCACTAACATTCCATTGACTGATTGAATTATTTGATCCACCTAGCATTCATATTGACTGAGTTGAATTACCTTTCATCACTAACATTCCATATTATTTGATTGAATTATTTCCGTCACTAACATTCCATATTCAGTGATTGATTATTTCAATGCCTAGCATTCCATATTGACTGATTGAATTGTGGAAATGCTTTACATTCTCTACTTTTCCTTGAATGCTATTGAATTGATTCGATCACTAACATTCCATATTGACTGATTGTATTATTTCGTTCACAAACATTCCATATTGACTGATGAGTGAATTGTTTGATCCCTAACAACATTCCATATTGACTGATTGAATTATTGCGATAACTAACATTCCATATTGACTTGTGATTATTTCGATCACTAACCATTCCATATTGACTGATTGTATTATTTCGTTCACAAACATTCCATATGACTGATTGAATCATTTCAGTCTCTCAAAATTCCATATTGACTGATGAGTGGATGTTATTTGATCATAACATTCCATATTGACCTGATTGAGATTATTCGATCACTAATATTCCACATATTGACTGATTAGTGTTCTGAGTCACTAATTCACATTGACTGATTGAATTATTTCGATCTTTTCTTTTAATTCCCTCGTGGTGATAATTGAATTATTTCGATCACTAACATTCCATATTAAACTGATTGTAAGTATTTCGATCACTATAACATTCCATCTTGGCTGATTGGTGTTTCAGTCACTAACATTGCATGTTAACTGATTGAATTATTTCGATCACTAACATTCCATATTGACTGATGATTGAATTATTTAGATCATATACATTCATATTGACTGATTGAATTGTTTCGATCACACAACATTCCAGATTAACTGATTGAATTATTTCGATCATTAACATTCTGTCAAGCTGATGATTGAATTGTTTGATCACAAACATTCCATATTGACTGATGATTGAATTATTTCGATCACTAACATTCCATATTGACTGATTGAATTCTTCCATCACTAACATTCCATATTGACCTTGTTGATTATTTCCATCACTAACATTCATATTGACAGATTGAATTATTTCAGTCACTAACATTCCATATTGACTGATTGAATTGTTTCGTCACTAACATTCCATATTGACTGATCAGATTATTTGAGTCACTAACATTCCATATTGACTGATTGAATTGTTTCATCTTAACATTCCCATATTGACTGATTGAATTATTTCCAGGTAACAACATTCCATATTGACTGATTGAATTATTTCAATCACTAACATTCCATATTGACTGATTGAATTATTGATAACTAACATTTCCATATTGAATTATTGAATAATTTACCAGTCTTCTAACATTCCATGTTGACTGATTGTATTATTTCGTTCACAAACATTCCATATTGACTGATGGTGAATTGTTTCGATGCTAACATTCCATATTGACTGATTGAATTATTGCATTAACTAACATTCCATATTGACTTATTGAATTATTTCGATCACTAACATTCCATATTGACTGATTGTATTATTTCGTTCACAAACATTCCATATTGACTGATTGAATCATTCGATCTCTAAAATTCCATATTGACTATTCGATGAATTCTTCGATCACACTAACATTCCATACTGATTGAATTATTCGAGTCACTAACATTCCATATTGATGATTGATTATATTTCGATCACTAACATTCCATTGACTGATTGAATTATTTCGATCGCTAACATTCCATATTAAGGTGATGATTGAATTATTTTGATCACTAGGCCTCTATTGACTGATTATGTATTATTTCGATCACTAACATTCCATCTTGACGGATTGAATTCATTCCGATCACTAACATTGCATATTAACTGATGAGTCCATTTCGATCACTAACATTCCATATTGACTGATGATTCAGATTATTTCAAGTGTTTCCACTGATTCCATATTGACTGATTGAATTGTTTCGATCACTAACATTCCAGATTAACTGATTGAATTATTTCGATCATTAACATTCCATATTGACTGATGATTGAATTATTTCGATCACAAACGTGTGTCCATATTGACTGATGATTGAGTCATTTCGATCACTAACATTCCATATTGACTGATTGAATTATTTCAATCACTAACATTCCGTATTGACTGATGATTGAATTATTTCGATCACTAACATTCCATATTGACTGATTGAATTATTTCGATCACTAACATTCCATATTGACTGATTGAATTATTTCAATCACTAACATTCCATATTGACTGATTGAATTATTTCGATCATTAACATTCCATATTGACTGATTGAATTATTTCGATCACGAACATTCCATATTGACTGATGACTGAATTATTTCGATCACTAACATTCCATATTGACTGATTGAATTATTTCGATCACTAACATTCCATATTGACTGATTGAATTATTTCGATCACTAACATTCCATATTAACTGATTGAATTATTTCAATCACTAACGTTCCATATTGACTGATTGAATTATTTCGATCACTAACATTCCATATTGACTGATTGAATTATTTCGATCACTAACATTCCATATTGACTGATGAGTGAATTATTTCGATCACTAACATTCCATATTGACTGATGATTGAATTATTTCGATCACCAACATTCCATATTGACAGATGATTGAATTATTTCGATCACTAATATTCCATATTCAGTGATGATTGAATTATTTTGATCACAAACATTCCATATTGACGGATTGAATTATTTCGATCACTAACATTCCATATTGACTGATGACTGAATTATTTCGATCACTAACATTCCATATTGATTGATTATTGACTTATTTCGATCACTAACATTCCATATTGACTGATTAAATTATTTCGATCTCTAACATTCCATATTGTCTGATGATTGAAATATTTCGATCACTAACATTCCATATTAACTGAGAAGTGAATTATTTCTGTGACTAACATTCCATATTGACTGATATTTCGATCACTAACATTCCATATTGACTGATTGAATTATTTCGATCACTAAAATTCCATAATAACAGATTGAATTATATCGATCACTAACATTCCATATTGACTGATTGAATTATTTCGATCACTAACATTCCATATTGACTGATGATTGAATTATTTCGATCACTACCATTCCATATTAACTGATGATTGAATTATTTCGAGCACTAACATTCCATACTGACTGATGAGTGAATTATGTCGATCACTAACATTCCATATTGAATAATGATTGAATTATTTCGATCACTAACATTCCATATTGACTGATTGAATTATTTCGATCACTAACATTCCATATTGACTGCTGAGTGAATTATTGCGATCACTAACATTCCATATTGACTGATTGTATTATTTCGATCACTAACATTCCATATTGACTGATGATTGAATTATTTCGATCACTAACTTTCCATATTTACAGATTGTATTATTTCGATCACAAACATTCTATGTTCACTGATGATTGAATTATTTCGATCACTAACATTCCATATTAACTGATTGAATTATTCCGATCACTAACATTCCATATTGACTGATGTTTGAATTATTTCGATCACAAACATTCCATATTGACTGATGAATGAATTTTTTCGATCACTAACATTCCATATTGACTGATTGAATTATTTCAATCACTAACATTCCATATTGACTGATGATTGAATTATTTCGATCACTAACATGCCATATTGACTGATGGTTGATTTTTTTCGATCACTAACATTCCATATTGACTGATTGAATTATTTCGATCAATAACATTCCATATTGACTGATTGAATTATTGCGATAACTAACATTCCATATTGAATTATTGAATTATTTCGATCACTAACATTCCATATTGACTGATGCTTGAATTATTTCGATCACTAACATTTCATATTGACTGATTGTATTATTTCGATCACTAACATTCCATATTGACTGATTGAATCATTTCGATCTCTAACATTCCATATTGACTGATGAGTGAATTATTTCGATCACTAACATTCCATATTGACTGATTGAATTATTGCGATAACTAACATTCCATATTGACTTATTGAATTATTTCGATCACTAACATTCCATATTGACTGATTGTATTATTTCGTTCACTAACATTCCATATTGACTGATTGAATCATTTCGATTTCTAACATTACATATTGACTGATGAGTAATTATTTTGAATCACTAACATTCATTGACTGGATTGAATTATTTCGATCACTAACATTCCTTATTGACCGATTGAATTATTTCGATCACTAACATTCCACATTGACTGATTGAATTATTTCGATCACTAACATTCCATATTGACTGAACATTGAATTATTTCGATCACTAACGTTCCATATTGACTGATTGAATTATTTAAAACCACTAACATTCTATATTGATCATCATTGAATGGCTTCGATCACTAACATTTCCTCCATTGACCGATGATTGAATTATTTCGATCACTAACACACATATTGACTGATTGAATTATTTCAATCACTACCATTCCATATTGAACGGATTGAATTATTTCGATCACTAACATTCCATATTGGACTGATTGAATTATTTTCGATCACTAACATTCCATATTGACTGATGAGTGAATTATTTCGATCAGCCAACATTCCATATTGACTGACGATTGAATTATTTCGATCACCAACATTCCATATTGGCAGATGATTTAATTACTTCTGATTCCACTAAATATTCCATATCTAGTGATGATTGGAAATTATTTTGACCCACAAACATTCCATATTGACGCATTGAATTATTTTGATCATCTAACATTCCATATTGACTGACGATTGAATTATTTTGACCACTAACATTCCACATTGATTGATTTATTGACTTATTTGATCACTGAAGCATTCCATATTGACTGGATTAAACGGTTTCGATCTCTGAACATTCCACATATTGTCTTGATGATTGAAATATTTCGATCACTAACATTCCATAATAATAACTGAGAAGAATTATTTCTTCGTTACCAACATTCCATATTGACTGATATTTCATCATCAATATTCCATATTGACTGATTGAATTATTTCGATCACCAAAATTCCACGGTATAATAACAGATTGAATTATATCGATCACTAACATTCCATTGACTATTTTAATTATTTTGATCACTAACACATTCCATATTGACCGATGATTGAATTATTTCGATCACTACCATTCCATATTAACTGATGATTGAATTATTTCGGAGCAATTGAACATTCCATACTGACTGATGAGTGAATTACATGATCACTAACATTCCATTGAATAATGATTGAATTATTTCGATCACTATTATCTGATATTGACCGATTGAATTATTTCTTATTTTATCAATATCTCCATATTGACTGCTGATAGAATTAACAGGATCACTAACATTCCATATTGACTGATTGTATTATTTCGACCACTAATATTCCATATTGAATTACCATTGATTGAATTATTTCGATCACTAACTCTTCCACATTTACAGATTGTACGGTTTCGATCACAACATTTTATGTTCACTGACGATTGGAATTTGATTGATCAACGCTGAAGATCTACATTAACGATTGAATTATTCCGATCATCAACAGACTCCATATTGACTGATGATTGAATTATTTTCGACCACAAATATTCCAGTACGACTGGATGAATGAATTTTTTCGATCACTAACATTCCATATTGACTGATTGAATTATTTCAATACTAACATTCCATATTGAATTGAGGATTGAATGGTTTTGATCATCAATACGCCATATTTGGATCGATGGTTGATTTTTTTCGATCACTAACATTCCACCATATTGACTGATTGAATTAGTTTTGATCATCAACATTCCATATTGACTGATTGAATTATTGCGATAACCAACATTCCATATTGAATTATTGAATTATTTCGACCACCAACATTCCATATTGACTGATAAGCTGAATTATTTCGATCACTTAAATATTTCATATTGACTGATTGTATTATTTTGATCACTAACATTCCATATTGACCGATTGAATCATTTCGATCTCTACGGATTCCATATTGACCGATGAGTGAATTACTGATCACTAACATTCCATATTGATCGATTGAATTATTATACAATCAATATTCCATATTGACTTATTGAATTATTTCGATCACTAACATTCCATATTGACTGATTGTAACAGTTATTTTTCGTTCACTAACATTCCATATTGACTGATTGAATCATTTCAATTTCAACATTCCATATTGATCATTGTTAAATTATTTCGACTACCAATATTCCATATTGTCAATTGATTGAATTATTTCTGATCATCAATATTCCTTATTGACTACTCTGAATTATTTTGGATTACCAGCATTCCATTGACTGATTGAATTATTTTATCACTAATATTCAGCATTATTGACTGATGATTGAATTATTTTGATTTACCATCGTTCCATATTGACTGATTTATTGAATTATTTAAATCACCATATCTCCATATTGACCGATTGAATTATTTCGACTAATATTCCATATTGACTGATGATTGAATTATTTCGATCACTAACATACCATATTGACTGATTGAATTATTTTCAACGCTACCATTCCATATTGACTAGATTGAATTATTTCCGTTGGATCATCAACATTCCATATTGACTGATTGAATTATTTCGATCACCAAGAACGTTCCATATTGACTGATTGAATTATTTATAAACCAATCACTAACATTCCATATTGACTTGATTGAATTCGTCGACCACTAACATTCCATATTGACCGATGATTGAATTATATCGATCACTAACATACCTATATTGACTGATTGAATTATTTCGCACCTAAATAACATTCCATATTGACTGATTGAATTATTTCGATCACTAACATTCCATATTGACTGATTGAATTATTTTCATCACTAACATTCCATATTGACTGATGAGTGAATTATTTCTGATCACCAACATTCCATATTGACTGATGATTGAATTATTTCGACCACCAACATTCCATATTGGCAGATGATTGAATTATTCTTTTGATCACTAAATACTCCATATATTCAGTGATGATTGAATTATTTTGATCACAAACATTCCATATTGACGGATTGAATTATTTCGATCACTAACATCTCATATATTGACTTTAGATGACGAATTATTTCGATCACTAACATTCCATATTGATTGATTATTGACTTATTTTGATCACTAACATTCCATATTGACTGATTAAATTATTTCGATCTCTAACATTCCATATTGTCTGATGATTGAAATATTTCGATCACTAACATTCCATATTAACTGAGAAGTGAATTATTTCGTCAACATTCCCATTAATTGATATTTCTGGATCAACAACATTCCATTGATTTGATTGCTCATTGAATTATTTCGTTCACTAAAATCTCCATAATAACAGATTGAATTATATCGATCACTAACATTCCATATTGACTGATTGAATTATTTCGATCACCAATATTCCATATTGACTGATGATTGAATTATTTCGATCACTACCATTCCATATTAACTGATGATTGAATTATTTCGAGCACTAACATTCCATACTGACTGATGAGTGAATTATGTCGATCACTAACATTCCATATTGAATAATGATTGAATTATTTCGATCACTAACATTCCATATTGACTGGATTGAATTATTTCGATCACTAACATTCCATATTGACTGCTGAGTGAATTATTGCGATCACTAACATTCCATATTGACTGATTGTATTATTTCGATCACTAACATTCCATATTGACTGATGATTGAATTATTTCGATCACTAACTTTCCATATTTACAGATTGTATTATTTCGATCACAAACATTCTATGTTCACTGATGATTGAATTATTTCGATCACTAACATTCCATATTAACTGATCAATTATTCTGATCACTAACATTCCATATTGACTGATGATTGTTTCATTTCGATCACAAACATTCCATATTGACTGATGAATGAATTTTTTCGATCACTAACATTCCATATTGACTGATTGAATTATTTCAATCACTAACATTCCATATTGACTGAGGATTGAATTATTTCTGATCACTAACATGCCATATTGACTGATGGTTGATTTTTTTCGATCACTAACATTCCATATTGACTGATTGAAATTATTTCGATCACTAACATTCCATATTGACTGATTGAATTATTGCGATAACTAACATTCCATATTGAATTATTGAATTATTTCGATCACTAACATTCCATATTGATCGATGCTTGAATTATTTCGATCACTAACATTTCATATTGACTGATTGTATTATTTTGATCACTAACATTCCATATTGACTTGATTGAATCATTTCGATCTCTAACATTCCATATTGACTGATGAGTGAATTATTTCGATCAATAACATTCCATATTGACTGATTGAATTATTGCGATAACTAACATTCCATATTGACTTATTGAATTATTTCGATCACTAACATTCCATATTGACTGATTGTATTATTTCGTTCACTAACATCTTACATTGACTGATTGAATCATTTCGATCTCTTAACATTCCATATTGACTGATGAGTGAATTATTTCGATCACTAACATTCCATATTGACTGATTGAATTATTTCGATCACCAACATTCCTTATTGACTGATTGAATTATTTCGATCACTAACATTCCACATTGACTGATTGAATTATTTCTGATCACTAACATTCCATATTGACTGATGATTGAATTATTTCGATCACTAACGTTCCATATTGACTGATTGAATTATTTAAATCACTAACATTCCATATTGACTGATTGAATTATTTCGATCACTAACATTCTACATTGACTGATGATTGAATTATTTCGATCACTAACATACCATATTGACTGATTGAATTATTTCAATCACTAACATTCCATATTGACTGATTGAATTATTTCGATCACTAACATTCCATATTGACTGATTGAATTATTTTCTGATCACTAACATTCCATATTGATCAGATGAGTGAATTATTTCGATCACTAACATTCCATATTGACTGATGATTGAATTATTTCGATCACCAACATTCCATATTGATACATTGAATTATTTTGATCACTAAATATTCCATATTCAGTGATGATTGAATTATTTTGATCACAAACATTCCATATTGACGGATTGAATTATTTCGATCACTAAACATTCCATATTGACTGATGATTGAATTATTTCTGGATCATCAACATTCCATATTGATTGATTATTGACTTATTTCGATCACCAATATTACATATTGACTGATTAAATTATTTCGATCTCTAATATTCCATATTGTCTGATGATTGAAATATTTCGATCACTAACATTCCATATTCACTGAGAAGTGAATTATTTCTGTCACTAACATTCCATATTGACTGATATTTCGATCACTAACATTCCATATTGACTGATTGAATTATTTCGATCACTAAAATTCCATAATAACAGATTGAATTATATCGATCACTAACATTCCATATTGACTGATTGAATTATTTCGATCACTAACATTCCATATTGACTGATGATTGAATTATTTCGATCACTAACATTCCATATTGACTGATGATTGAATTATTTCGATCACTACCATTCCATATTGACTGATGATTGAATTTTTTCGATCACTAACATTCCATACTGACTGATGAGTGAATTATGTCGATCACTAACATTCCATATTGAATAATGATTGAATTATTTCGATCACTAACATTCCATATTGGCTGATTGAATTATTTCGATCACTAACATTCCATATTGACTGCTGAGTGAATTATTGCGATCACTAACATTCCATATTCACTGATTGTATTATTTCGATCACTAACATTCCATATTGAGTGATGATTGAATTATTTCGATCACTAACTTTCCATATTTACAGATTGTATTATTTCGATCACAAACATTCCATGTTCACTGATGATTGAATTATTTCGATCACTAACATTCCATATTGACGGATTAAATTGTTTCGATCACTAACATTCCAGATTAACTGATTGGAATTATTTCGATCATTAACATTCAATATTTACTGATGATTGAATTATTTCGATCACTAACATTCCATATTGACTGATGATTGAATTATTTCGATCACTAACATTCCATATTGACTGATTGAATTATTTCGATCACTAACATTCCATATTGACTGCTGAGTGAATTATTGCGATCACTAACATTCCATATTCACTGATTGTATTATTTCGATCACTAACATTCCATATTGAGTGATGATTGAATTATTTCGATCACTAACTTTCCATATTTACAGATTGTATTATTTCGATCACAAACATTCCGTGTTCACTGATGATTGAATTATTTCGATCACTAACATTCCATATTGAGGATTAAATTGTTTCGATCACTAACATTCCAGATTAACTGATTGAATTATTTCGATCATTAACATTCAATATTTACTGATGATTGAATTATTTCGATCACTAACATTCCATATTGACTGATGATTGAATTATTTCGATCACTAACATTCCATATTGACTGATTGAATTATTTCGATCACTAACATTCCATATTGACTGATTGAATTATTTCAATCACTAACATTCCATATTGACTGATTGAATTATTTCGATCATTAACATTCCATATTGACTGATTGAATTATTTCGATCACGAACATTCCATATTGAGTGATGATTGAATTATTTCGATCACTAACATTCCATATTGACTGATGATTGAATTATTTCGATCACTAACATTCCATATTGACTGATTGAATTATTTCAATCACTAACATTCCATATTGACTGATTGAATTATTTCGATCACTAACATTCCATATTGACTGATGATTGAATTATTTCGATCACTAACATTCCATATTGACTGATTGAATTATTTCAATCACTAACATTCCATATTGACTGATTGAATTATTTCGATCACTAACATTCCATATTGACTGATTGAATTATTTCGATCACTAACATTCCATATTGACTGATGAGTGAATTATTTCGATCACTAAAATTCCATATTGACTGATGATTGAATTATTTCGATCACCAACATTCCATATTGACAGATGATTGAATTATTTCGATCACTAATATTCCATATTCAGTGATGATTGAATTATTTCGATCACAAACATTCCATATTGACGTATTGAATTATTTCGATCACTAACATTCCATATTGATTGATGATTGAATTATTTCGATCACTAACATTCCATATTGATTGATTATTGAATTATTTCGATCACTAACATTCCATATTGACTGATTAAATTATTTCGATCTCTAACATTCCATATTGTCTGATGATTGAAATATTTCGATCACTAACATTCCATATTGATTGAAAAGTGAATTATTTCTGTAACTAACATTACATATTGACTGATATTTCGATCACAAACATTCCATATTGACTGATTGAATTATTTCGATCACTAAAGTTCCATAATAACAGATTGAATTATGTCGATCACTAACATTCCATATTGACTGATTGAATTATTTCGATCACTAACATTCCATAGTGACTGATGATTGAATTATTTCGATCACTAACATTCCCATATTGACTGATGATTGGATATTTCGATCACTAACATTCATATTGACTGATGATTGAATTATTTCGTCCACTAACATGACCTTCATACTGAGCTGATGAGTGAATTATGTCGATCACTAACATTCCATATTGAATAATGATTGAATTATTTCGATCACCTAACGATATATTGGCTGATTGAATTATTTCGATCACTAACGTGTTTATATTGACTGCTGAGTGAATTATTGCGATCACCTAACATTCCATATTATTCGATTGTATTATTTCGATCACTAACATTCCATATTGACTGATGATTGGTCATTATGAATACTATTCCATATTTTAAGATTGTATTATTTCGATGCAAACATTTCATGTTCATTGATGATTGAATTATTTCAAATCCACTAACATTCATATTAACTGATTAGACTGTTCGATCACTAACATTCCCATCTTCGACTGATGAATGAATTTTTTCGATCACTAACATTCCATATTGACTGATTGGAATTATTTTCAGCCAACATTCCATATTGACTGATTAAGGTGTCTATAATCATAACATTACATATTGACTGATGATTGGCGGTGTTTCGATCACTAACATTCCATATTGACTGATGATTGATTTTTTTTCGATCACACTAACATTCCATATTGACTGATGAGCAGGTATTCGTTCACTAACATTCCATATTGACTGATTAAAATTATTGCGATAACTAACTCATTCAATATTGAATTATTGAATTATTTCGATCACTAACGTTATATTGACTGATGCTTGAATTATTTCGATCACTAACATTCCATATTGACTGATTGTATTAGCTATGATCACTAACCATTCCATGTTGACTGATTGAATCATTTCGATCTCGCATTCCTGTATTGATGAGTGAATTATTTCGTCCACTTGCTGTTCCATATTGACTGATTGAATTATTGCGATAACAAGCATTCCACTTGTTTCCATTTGAATTATTTCGATCACTAACATTCCATATTGACTGATTGTATTTCGTTCACCTAACATTCCATATTGACTGTTGAATCATTTCGATCATAACATTCCATATTGACTGATGAGTGAATTATTTCGATACTAACATTCCATATTGACTGATTGAATTATTTCGATCACACTAACATTCCATATTGACTGATTGAATTATTTCGATCGCATTCACGACTGATTGAATTGACACCAAATCATAACATTCCATATCAATCTGATTGAATCCATTTCGATCACTAACATTCCATATTGACTGATTGAATTATTTCGATCATAACAAATCCATATGACTGATGATTGAGTCCATTTCGAATCCACTAACATTCCACTATTGATTGAATTGTTCCGATCACTAACATTCAAGATTAACTGAATTGAATCCATTCGATCATTAACATTCCATATTGACTGATGATTGAGATTATTTCGATCATAAACATTCCATATTTACTGATGATTGAATTATTTTGATCACTAATATTCCATATTGACTGATTGAATTATTTCAATCACTAACATTCCTGTAAACTGATTGAATTCTTTCGATCATTAACTTTCCATATTGACTGATTCGATTATTTCGATGCAGAACATTCCATATTGACTGATGATTGAATTATTTCGATCATATTCCATATTGACTGATTGAATTATTTCGATCATAGAATTCCATATTGACTGATTGAATTTATTTCGATCACTAACATTCTCCATATTGTTTGACTGATTGAATTATTTCGATCACTAACATTCCACGTTGACTGATTGAATTATTTCGATCACTAACATTCCATGTTAAGTGATGATTGGATGGCTTCCGATCACTAACGTATATTTGCGTTGTATTGTTCGATCTCCCTAATATTCCATATTGACTGATGCTTGGATGCTTCGATCACTAACATTCCATCTTGACGGATTGAATTGTTTCGATCATAACATTGCATATTAACTGATTGAATTATTTCGATGCCATTTCCATATTGACTGATGATTGAATTATTTCGATCACTAACATTCCATATTGACTGATTGAATTGTTTCGATCACTAACATTTGAATTAACTGATTGAATTATTTCGATCATTAACATTCCATATTGACTGGTGATTGAATTATTTCGATCACAAGCATTCCATACTGACTGATGAGTGAATTCATGTCGATCACTAACATTCCATATTGAATAATGATTGAATTATTTCGATCACTAACATTCCGTATTGGCTGATTGAATTATTTCGATCACTAACATACATATTGACTGCTGAGTGAATTATTACGTTCACTAGGCCATATTGACTGATTGTATTATTTCGATCACTAACATTCCATATTATTTGATGATTGATTAGTACGATCACTAACTCCATATTATTACGGAATTGTGGCAATATTTCCGTTAAACGTTCCATGTTCATTGATGATTGAATTATTTCGATGCCAACATTTCCATATTAACTGATTGAATTATTCCGATCACTAACATTCCATATTGACTGATGAATGAATTTTTTCGATCACTAACATTCCATATTGACTGATTGAATTATTTCAATAACTAACATTCCATATTGACTGATTTAATTATTTCAATCACTAACATTACATATTGACTGATGATTGAATTATTTCGATCACTAACATTCCATATTGACTGATGGTTGATTTTTTTCGATCACTAACATTCCATATTGACTGATGAGTGAATTATTTCGATCACTAACATTCCATATTGACTGATTAAATTATTGCGATAACTAACATTCAATATTGAATTATTGAATTATTTCGATCACTAGCATTCCATATTGACTGATGCTTGAATTATTTCGATCACTAACATTCCATATTGACTGATTGTATTATTTCGATCACTAACATTCCATATTGACTGATTGAATCATTTCGATCTCTAACATTCCATATTGACTGATGAGTGAATTATTTCGATCACTAACATTCCATATTGACTGATTGAATTATTGCGGTAACAAACATTCCATATTGACTTATTGAATTATTTCGATCACTAACATTCCATATTGACTGATTGTATTATTTCGTTCACTAACATTCCATATTGACTGGTTGAATCATTTCGATCTCTAACATTCCATATTGACTGATGAGTGAATTATTTCGATCACTAACATTCCATATTGACTGATTGAATTATTTCGATCACTAACATTCCATATTGACTGATTGAATTATTTCGATCACTTACATTCCACATTGACTGATTGAATTATTTCGATCACTAACATTCCATATTGACTGATTGAATTATTTCGATCACTAACATTCCATATTGACTGATTGAATTATTTCGATCACTAACATTCCATATTGACTGATGATTGAATTATTTCGATCACTAACATTCCATATTGACTGATTGAATTGTTTCGATCACTAACATTCCAGATTAACTGATTGAATTATTTCGATCATTAACATTCCATATTGACTAATGATTGAATTATTTCGATCATAAACATTGAATATTTACTGATGATTGAATTATTTCGATCACTAATATTCCATATTGACTGATTGAATTATTTCAATCACTAACATTCCATATTGACTGATTGAATTCTTTCGATCATTAACTTTCCATATTGACTGATTGAATTATTTCGATCACGAACATTCCATATTGACTGATGATTGAATTATTTCGATCACTAACATTCCATATTGACTGATTGAATTATTTCGATCACTAAAATTCCATATTGACTGATTGAATTATTTCGATCACTAACATTCCATATTGACTGATTGAATTATTTCGATCACTAACATTCCACATTGACTGATTGAATTATTTCGATCACTAACATTCCATATTAAGTGATGATTGAATTATTTCGATCACTAACATTCCATATTGACTGATTGTATTATTTCGATCTCTAATATTCCATATTGACTGATGCTTGAATTATTTCGATCACTAACATTCCATCTTGACGGATTGAATTGTTTCGATCACTAACATTGCATATTAACTGATTGAATTATTTCGATCACTACCATTCCATATTGACTGATGATTGAATTATTTCGATCACTAACATTCCATATTGACTGATTGAATTGTTTCGATCACTAACATTCCAGATTAACTGATTGAATTATTTCGATCATTAACATTCCATATTGACTGATGATTGAATTATTTCGATCACAAACATTCCATACTGACTGATTGAATTATTTCAATCACTAACATTCCATATTGACTGATGATTGAATTATTTCGATCACTAACATTCCATATTGACTGATTGAATTATTTCGATCACTAACATTCCATATTGACTGATTGAATTATTCCACTCACTAACATTCCATATTGACTGTTGAATTCTTTAGATCATTAACATTCCATATTGACTGATTGAATTATTTCGATCACGAATATTCCATATTGACTGATGATTGAATTATTTCGATCACTAACATTCCATATTGACTGCTGAGTGAATTATTTCGATCACTATCATTCCATATTGACTGATTGAATTCTTACGATCATTAACATTCCATACTGACTGATTGAATTATTTCAATCACTAACATTCCATATTGACTGATTGTATTATTTCGTTCACTAACATTCCATATTGACTGATTGAATCATTTCGATCTCTAACATTCCATATTGACTGATGAGTGAATTATTTCGATCACTAACATTCCATATTGACTGATTGAATTATTTCGATCACTAACATTCCATATTGACTGATTGAATTATTTCGATCACTAACATTCCACATTGACTGATTGAATTATTTCGATCACTAACATTCCATATTAAGTGATGATTGAATTATTTCGATCACTAACGTTCCATATTGACTGATTGTATCATTTCGATCTCTAATATTCCATATTGAATGATGCTTGAATTATTTCGATCACTAACATTCCATCTTGACGGATTGAATTGTTTCGATCACTAACATTGCATATAAACTGATTGAATTATGTCGATCACTAACATCCCTATTGACTGATGATTGAATTATTTCGATCACTAACATTCCATATTGACTGATTGAATTGTTTCGATCACTAACATTCCATACTAAACTGATTGAATTATTTCAATCACTAACATTCCATATTGACTGATGATTGAATTATTTCGATCACTAACATTCCATATTGACTGATTGAATTATTTCGATCACTAACATTCCATATTGACTGATTGAATTCTTTCGATCATTAACATTCCATATTGACTGATTGAATTATTTCTATCACGAACATTCCATATTGACTGATGATTCAATTATTTCGATCACTAACATTCCATATTGACTGATTGAATTATTTCGATCACTAACATTCCATATTGACTGATTGAATTATTTCGATCAATAACATTCCATATTGACTGATTGAATTATTTTGATCACTAACATTCCACATTGACTGATTGAATTATTTCGATCACTAACATTCCATATTAAGTGATGATTGAATTATTTCGATCACTAACATTCCCATATTGACTGATTGTATTATTTCGATCTCTAATATTCACATGACCATGCTTGAATTATTTCGATCACTAACATTCCATCTTGACGGATTGAATTGTTTCGATCACGAACATTGCATATTAACTGATTGAATTATTTCGATCACTACCATTCCATATTGACTGATTGAATTGTTTCGATCACTAACATTCCAGATTAACTGATTGAATTATTTCGATCATTAACATTCCATATTGACTGATGATTGAATTATTTCGATCACAAACATACCGTGTTCACTGATGATTGAATTATTTCGATCACTAACATTCCATATTGACGGATTAAATTGTTTTCTGACTACTAACATTCCAGATTAACTGATTGAATTATTTCGATCATTAACATTCCATATTTACTGATGATTGAAATGATTGATCACCAACATTCCATATTGCATTCGATTTACGCTTCGTTCACTAACATTCCATATTGACTGATTGAATCATTTCGATCTCTAATGTTCCATATTGACTGATGAGTGAACATTTCGATCACTAACATTCCATATTGACTGATTGAATTATTTCTGATCACTAACATTCCATATTGACCGATTGAATTAATTGACTACCAACATTCCGTTGTATTGACTGATTGAATTATTTCGATCACTAACATTCCATATTAAGTGATGATTGAATTATTTCGATCACTAACGTTCCATATTGACTGATTGTATCATTTCGATCTCTAATATTCCATATTGAATGATGCTTGAATTATTTCATCACTAACATTCCATCTTGACGGATTGAATTGTTTCGATCACTAACATTGCATATAAACTGATTGAATTATGTCGATCAATAACATCCCTATTGACTGATGATTGAATTATTTCGATCACCAACATTCCATATTGACTGATTGAATTGTTTCGATCACTAACATTCCATACTAAACTGATTGAATTATTTCAATCACTAACATTCCATATTGACTGATGATTGAATTATTTCGATCACCACATTCCATATTGACTGATTGAATTATTTCGATCACTAACATTCCATATTGACTGATTGAATTCTTTCGATCATTAACATTCCATATTGACTGATTGAATTATTTCTATCACGAACATTCCATATTGACTGATGATTGAATTCGCTCGATCACTAACATTCCATATTAATTGATTGAATTATTTCGATCACTAACATTCCATATTGACTGATTGAATTATTTGGATCACTAACATTCCATATTGACTGATTGAATTATTTCGATCACTAACATTCCACATTGACTGATTGAATTATTTCGACTACTAACATTCCATATTATGATGATTGAATTATTTCGATCACTAACATTCCATATTGACTCATTTGTATTATTTCGATCTCTAATATTCCATATTGACTGATGCTTGAATTATTTCGATCACTAACATTCCATCTTGACGGATTGAATTGTTTCACCACGAACATTGCATATTAACTGATTGAATTATTTCGATCACCATTCCATATTGACTGATTGAATTGTTTCGATCACTAACATTCCAGATTAACTGATTGAATTATTTCGATCATTAACATTCCATATTGACTGATGATTTAAATTATTTCGATCACAAACATACCGTGTTCACTGATGATTGAATTATTTCGATCACTAACATTCCATATTGACGGATCAAATTGTTTCGATTCACTAACATTCCAGATTAACTGATTGAATTATTTCGATCATTAACATTCCATATTTACTGATGATTGAATTATTTCGATCACTAACATTCCATATTGACTGATGATTGAATTATTTCGATCACTAATATTCCATATTGACTGATTGAATTATTTCGATCACTAACATTCCATATTGACTGATTGAATTATTTCAATCACTAACATTCCATATTGACTGATTGAATTATTTGGATCATTAACATCTCCATATTGACTGATTGAATTATTTCGATCACGAACATTCCATATTGAGTGATGATTGAATTATTTCGATCACTAACTTTCCATATTGACTGATGATTGAATTATTTCGATCACTAACATTCCTTATTGACTGATTGAATTATTTCAATCACTAACATTCCATATTGACTGATTGAATTATTTCGATCACTAACATTCCATATTGACTGATGATTGAATTATTTCGATCACTAACATTCCATATTGACTGATTGAATTATTTCAATCACTAACATTCCTATTGACTGATTGAATTATTTCGATCACTAACATTCCGTATTGACTGATTGAATTATTTCGATCACTAACATTCCATATTGACTGATGAGTGAATTATTTCGATCACTAACATTCCATATTGACTGATGATTGAATCATTTCGATCACAAAACATTCCATATTGACGGATTGAATTATTTTGGATCACTAACATTCATATTGACTGATGATTGAATTATTTCGATCACTAACATTCATATTGACCGATTAAATTATTGCGATAACTAACATTCCATACTGAATTATTGAATTATTTCGATCACTAACATTCCATATTGACTGATGCTTGAATTATTTCGATCACACATTCCATATTGACTGATTGTATTATTTCGACCACTAACATTCCATATTGACTGATTGAATCATTTCGATCTCTAACATTCCATATTGACTGATGAGTGAATTATTTCGACTCACTAACATTCCAACATTAATTGATTAAATTATTGCGATAACAAACATTCCATATTGACTTATTGAATTATTTCGATCACTAACATTCCATATTGACTGATTGTATTATTTCGTTCACTAACATTCCATATTGACTCGATTGAATCATTTCGATTCCTAACATTCCAAATTGACTGATGAGTGAATTATTTCGATCACTAACATTCCATGTTGACTGATTGAATTATTTCGATCACTAACATTCCATATTGACCGATTTAATTATTTCGATCACTTACATTCCACATTAACTGATTGAATCATTTCGATCACTAACATTCCATATTAAGTGATGATTGAATTATTTGGATCACTAACATTCCATCTTGACGGATTGAATTGTTTCGATCACTAACATTGCATATTAACTTATTGAATATTTTGATCACTAACATTCCATATTGACTGATGAGCTGGATCACTAACATTCCATATTGACTGATTGAATTATTTCAATCACTAACATTCCATATTGACTGATTGAATTACTTGATCACTAACATTCCATATTGACTGATTGAATTATTTCGATCACCAACATTCCATATTGACTGATGAGTGAATTATTTCGATCACTAACATTCCATATTGACTGATGATTGAATTATTTCGATCACAAACATTCCATATTGACTGACTAACTATTTCGATCACTAACATTCCATAATAGATCGATGATTGAATTATTTTGATCACTAAATATCTATATTGACTGATTAAATTATTACATAACTAACATTCCATATTGAATTATTGAATTATTTCGATCACTACATTCCATATTGACTGATGGGCGTTTGAATTATTTCGATCACTACATTCCATATTGACTGATTGTATTATTTTCGATCACTAACATTCCATACATTGACTGATTGAATCATTTCGATCTCTAACATTCCATATTGACTGATGAGTGAATTATTTCGATCACTAACATTCCATATTGACTGATTGAATTATTGCGATAACAAACATTCCATATTGACTTATTGAATTATTTGGATCACTAACATTCCATATTGACTGATTGTATTATTTCGTTCACTAACATTCCATATTGACTGATTGAATCATTTCGATCTCTAACATTCCAAATTGACTGATGAGTGAATTCTTTCGATCACTAACATTCCATGTTGACTGATTGAATTGTTTCGATCACTAACAATCCATATTGACTGATTGAATTATTTCGATCACTTACATTCCACATTGACTGATTGAATCATTTCGATCACTAACATTCCATATTAAGTGATGATTGAATTATTTCGATCACTAACATTCCATCTTGACGGATTGAATTGTTTCGATCACTAACATTGCATATTAACTTATTGAATTATTTCGATCACTAACATTCCATATTGACTGATGAGTGAATTATTTCGATCACTAACATTCCATATTGACTGATTGAATTATTGCGATAACAAACATTCCATATTGACTTATTGAATTATTTCGATCACTAACATTCCATATTGACTGATTGTATTATTTCGTTCACTAACATTCCATATTGACTGATTGAATCATTTCGATCTCTAACATTCCAAATTGACTGATGAGTGAATTATTTCGATCACTAACATTCCATATTGACTGATTGAATTATTTCGATCACTAACATTCCATATTGACTGATTGAATTATTTCGATCACTAACATTCCACATTGACTGATTGAATTATTTCGATCACTAACATTCCATATTAAGTGATGATTGAATTATTTCGATCACTAACATTCCATCTTGACGGATTGAATTGTTTCGATCACTAACATTGCATATTAACTTATTGAATTATTTCGATCACTAACATTCCATATTGACTGATGATTGAATTATTTCGATCACTAACATTCCATATTGACTGATTGAATTGTTTCGATCACTAACATTCCAGATTAACTGATTGAATTATTTCGATCATTAACATTCCATATTGACTGATGATTGAATTATTTCGATCATAAACATTCCATATTTACTGATGATTGAATTATTTCGATCACTAACAGTCCATATTGACTGATTGAATTATTTCAATCACTAACATTCCATATTGACTGATGATTGAATTATTTCGATCACTAACATTCCATATTGACTGATTGAATTATTTCGATCACTAACATTCCATATTGACTGATTGAATTATTTCAATCACTAACATTCCATATTGACTGATTGAATTATTTCGATCATTAACATTCCATATTGACTGATTGAATTATTTCGATCACTAACATTCCATATTGACTGATGATTGAATTATTTCGATCACTAACATTCCATATTGACTGCTGAGTGAATTATTTCGATCACTAACATTCCATATTGACGGATTGAATTGTTTCGTTCACTAACATTCCAGATTAACTGATTGAATTATTTCGATCATTAACATTCCATATTTACTGATGATTGAATTATTTCGATCACTAACATTCCATATTGACTGATGATTGTATTATTTCGATCACTAACATTCCATATTGACTGATTGAATTATGTCGATCACTAACATTCCATATTGACTGATTGAATTATTTCAATCACTAACATTCCATATTGACTGATTGAATTATTTCGATCATTAACATTCCATATTGACTGATTGAATTATTTCAATCACTAAAATTCCATATTGACTGATGATTGAATTATTTCGATAACTAACATTCCATATTGACTGATTGAATTATTTCAATCACTAACATTCCATATTGACTGATTGAATTATTTCGATCACTAACATTCCATATTGACTGATGATTGAATTATTTCGATCACTAACATTCCATATTGACTGATTGAATTATTTCAATCACTAACATTCCATATTGACTGATTGAATTATTTCGATCACTAACATTCCATATTGACTGATTGAATTATTTCGATAACTAACATTCCATATTGACTGATGAGTGAATTATTTCGATCACTAACATTCCATATTGACTGATGATTGAATTTTTTCGATCACTAACATTCCATATTGACAGATGATTGAATTATTTCGATCACTAATATTCCATATTCAGTGATGATTGAATTATTTTGATCACAAACATTCCATATTGACTGATGATTGATTTATTGCCATCACTAACATTCCATATTGACTGATTGAATTGATTCGATCACTAACATTCCATATTGACTGATTGAATTATTTCGATCACTAACATTCCATATTGACTGATTGAATTGTTTCGATCACTAACATTCCAGATTAACTGATTGAATTATTTCGATCATTAACATTCCATATTGACTGATGATTGAATTATTTCGATCACTAACTTTCCATATTGACTGATTGAATTATTTCGATCACTAACATTCCATATTGACTGATTGAATTTTTTTCGATTACTAACATTCCAGATTAACTGATTGAATTATTTCGATCACTAACATTCCATATTGACAGATGATTGAATTATTTCGATCACAAACATTCCATATTGACTGATGATTGAATTATTTCGATCACTAGCATTCCATATTGACTGTTTGAATTATTTCGATCACTAACATTCCATATTGACTGATTGAATTATTTCGATCACTAACATTCCATATTGACTGATTGAATTGTTTCGATCACTAACATTCCAGATTAACTGATTGAATTATTTCGATCACTAATATTCCATATTCAGTGATGATTGTATTATTTTGATCACTAACATTCCATATTGACTGATGATTTGAATTATTGCCATCACTAACATTCCATATTGACTGATTGAATTGATTCGATCACTAACATTCCATATTGACTGATTGAATTGTTTCGATCACTAACATTCCAGATTAACTGATTGAATTATTTCGATCACTAACATTCCATATTGACTGATGATTGAATTATTTCGATCACTAACATTCCATATTGACTGATGATTGAATTATTTCGATCACTAACATTCCATATTGAGTGATGATTGAATTATTTCGATCACTAACATTCCATATTGACTGATTGAATTATTTCTTTCACGAACATTCCATATTGACTGATGATTGAATTATTTCGATCACTAACATTCCATATTGACTGATGATTGAATTTTTTCGATCACTAACATTCCATATTGACTGATTGAATTATTTCGATCACTAACATTCCATATTGACTGATTGAATTGTTTCGATCACTAACATTCCAGATTAACTGATTGAATTATTTCGATCACTAATATTCCATATTCAGTGATGATTGAATTATTTTGATCACTAACATTCCATATTGACTGATGATTGAATTATTTCGATCACTAACATTCCATATTGACTGATGATTGAATTATTTCGATCACTAACATTCCATATTGACTGATGATTGAATTATTTCGATCACTAACATTCCATATTGACTGATGATTGAATTATTTCGATCACTAACATTCCATATTGATTGATTATTGAATTATTTCGATCACTAACATTCCATATTGACTGATTAAATTATTTCGATCTCTAACATTCCATATTGTCTGATGATTGAAATATTTCGATCACTAACATTCCATATTGACTGATGAGTGAATTATTTCTGTCACTAACATTCCATATTGACTGATTGAATTATTTCGATCATTAACATTCCATATTGACTGATTGAATTATTTCGATCACTAACATTCCATATTGACTGATGATTGAATTATTTCGATCACTAACATTCCATATTGACTGATGATTGAATTATTTCGGTCACTAACATTCCATACTGACTGATGAGTGAATTATTTCGATCACTAACATTCCATATTGACTAATGATTGTATTATTTCGATCACTAACATTCCATATTGGCTGATTGAATTATTTCGATCACTAACATTCCATATTGACTGCTGAGTGAATTATTTCGATCACTAACATTCCATATTGAATGATTTCGATCACTAACATTCCATATTGACTGCTGAGTGAATTATTTCGATCACTAACATTCCATATTGAATGATTTCGATCACAAACATTCCATGTTCACTGATGATTGAGTTATTTCGATCACTAACATTCCATCTTGACGGATTAAATTGTTTCGATCACTATCATTCCATATTAACTGATTGAATTATTTCGATCACTAACATTCCATATTGACTGATGATTGAATTATTTCGATCACTAACATTCCATATTGACTGATTGTATTATTTCGATCACTAACATTCCATATTGACTGATGATTGAATTATTTCGATCACTAACATTCCATATTGACTGATTGAATTATTTCAATCACTAACATTCCATATTGACTGATTGAATTATTTCGATCACTAACATTCCATATTGACTGATGATTGAATTATTTCGATCACTAACATTCCATATTGACTGATTGAATTATTTCGATCACTAACATTCCATATTGACTGATTGAATTGTTTCGATCACTAACATTCCAGATTAACTGATTGTATTATTTCGATCATTAACATTCCATATTGACTGATGATTGAATTATTTCGATCACAAACATTCCATATTTACTGATGATTGAATTATTTCGATCACTAACATTCCATATTGACTGATGATTGAATTATTTCGATCACTAACTTTCCATATTGACTGATTGAATTATTTCAATCACTAACATTCCATATTGACTGATTGAATTCTTTCGGTCTCTAACATTCCATATTGGCTGATTGAATTATTTCGATCACTAACATTCCATGTTGACTGATTGTATTATTTCGATCACTAACATTCCATATTGACTGATTGAATTATTTCGATCACTAACAGTCCATATTGACTGATTATATTATTTCGATCACTAACATTCCATATTGACTGATTGAATTATTTCGATCACTAACATTCCATATTGAGTGATGATTGAATTATTTCGATCACTAACATTCCATATTGACTGATGATTGAATTATTTCGATCACTAACATTCCATATTGACTGATGATTGAATTATTTCGATCACTAACATTCCATATTGACTGATGATTGAATTATTTCGATCACTAACTTTCCATATTGACTGATTGAATTATTTCAATCACTAACATTCCATATTGACTGATTGAATTATTTCGGTCACTAACATTCCATATTGGCTGATTGAATTATTTCGATCTCTAACATTCCATGTTGACTGATTGTATTATTTCGATCACTAACATTCCATATTGACTGATTGAATTATTTCGATCACTAACATTCCATATTGACTGATTGTATTATTTCGATCACTAACATTCCATATTGACTGATTGAATTATTTCGATCACTAACATTCCATATTGAGTGATGATTGAAGTATTTCGATCACTAACATTCCATATTGACTGATGATTGAATTATTTCGATCACTAACATTCCATATTGACTGATGATTGAATTATTTCGATCACTAGCATTCCATATTCACTGATTGAATTATTTCGATCACTAACATTCCATATTGACTTATTGAATTATTTCGATCACTAACATTCCATATTGACTGATTGTATTATTTCGATCACTAACATTCCATATTGACTGATTGAATTATTTCGATCACTAACATTCCATCTTGACTGATTGTATTATTTCGATAACTAACATTCCATATTGACTGATTGAATTATTTCGATCACTAACATTCCATATTGACTGATTGTATTATTTCGATCACTAACATTCCATATTGACTGATTTAATTTATTTCGATCACTAACATTCCATATTGACTGATTGTATTATTTCGATCACTAACATTCCATATTGACTGATTGAATTATTTCGATCACTAACATTCCATATTGAGTGATGATTGAATTATTTCGATCACTAACATTCCATATTGACTGATGATTGAATTATTTCGATCACTAACATTCCATATTGACTGATGATTGAATTATTTCGATCACTAGCATTCCATATTGACTGATTGAATTATTTCGATCACTAACATTCCATATTGACTTATTGAATTATTTCGATCACTAACATTCCATATTGACTGATTGTATTATTTCGATCACTAACATTCCATATTGACTGATTGAATTATTTCGATCACTAACATTCCATATTGACTGATTGTATTATTTCGATCACTAACTTTCCATATTGACTGATTTAATTATTTCGATCACTAACATTCCATATTGACTGATTGTATTATTTCGATCACTAACATTCCATATTGACTGATTGAATTATTTCGATCACTAACATTCCATATTGAGTGATGATTGAATTATTTCGATCACTAACATTCCATATTGACTGATGATTGAATTATTTCGATCACTAACATTCCATATTGACTGATGATTGAATTATTTCGATCACTAGCATTCCATATTGACTGATTGAATTATTTCGATCACTAACATTCCATATTGACTTATTGAATTATTTCGATCACTAACATTCCATATTGACTGATTGTATTATTTCGATCACTAACATTCCATATTGACTGATTGAATTATTTCGATCACTAACATTCCATATTGACTGATTGAATTATTTCGATCACTAACATTCCATATTGACTGATTGTATTATTTCGATAACTAACATTCCATATTGACTGATTGAATTATTTCGATCACTAACATTCCATATTGACTGATTGTATTATTTCGATCACTAACATTCCATATTGACTGATTTAATTATTTCGATCACTAACATTCCATATTGACTGATTGTATTATTTCGATCACTAACATTCCATATTGACTGATTGAATTATTTCGATCACTAACATTCCATATTGAGTGATGATTGAATTATTTCGATCACTAACATTCCATATTGACTGATGATTGAATTATTTCGATCACTAACATTCCATATTGACTGATGATTGAATTATTTCGATCACTAGCATTCCATATTGACTGATTGAATTATTTCGATCACTAACATTCCATATTGACTTATTGAATTATTTCGATCACTAACATTCCATATTGACTGATTGTATTATTTCGATCACTAACATTCCATATTGACTGATTGAATTATTTCGATCACTAACATTCCATATTGACTGATTGTATTATTTCGATCACTAACATTCCATATTGACTGATTTAATTATTTCGATCACTAACATTCCATATTGACTGATTGTATTATTTCGATCACTAACATTCCATATTGACTGATTTAATTATTTCGATCACTAACATTCCATATTGACTGATTGAATTATTTACAGCTTTTCAACATTGTGCAAGTTATAAAAACCAGGAAATATTTTCGATCGTAAGAATTCATTTCGCAGATTTTTTTTTAATCATGTCACCCCGAGCAAGGTGTTAACGCCACTGATGTACAGGGGGCTACGTGAGAGTGAAAAGATTGGAAAAGAGAAAATCGGAAATCACATCCTAAACAGGGAACAAGAGATGAACCTCTACATCTGTTCAATAGACGTGGGTGGTGTTTGAACCGGGCAATACAAATATATTACGTAATACTACTTCAAACCTCAGTGTCGTACTTTCCGTCTCCTCTGTTCGAACACTTCCCAGATATTTACATTCTTTGTACTTTTTTGATTTTACTATCTTCTTCTATATGCTCTGTCCTTTCAGGACGTAGGAGTTCATGGCTTTCCACGTCTTCCTGTCCCTGGTGGCTCTTAGCACGCTTTCTCCTGTTGCACCACGCAGCCCCCGTTCCATCATTCACCTGATTTAGTCCTTCAAATATGTTATCCACTGCTTTCCCCTGTCTCTTTTCCCCTCTATCTGGTCTGTTAGTATCAGGTTCTCCAAACCCTCTTTCCTCACTGCATGAACCAAGAACTTCAGCTGTCACTTCCTGGTGCCCAAATTTCCTTTTCATTTCCTTCCTTTCCAAAACCTCATCATTACTCACATGCTCAATCCATGATATTCGCAGCATCCTTCTGTAGAACCACATTTCAGTTGCTGCAAGTTTTTCCTTCATCTTTGATGATATTGTCCAACATTCACTGCCAAATTGAAGAACTGACAACACATAGCAATCCAGTACTCTCGTCTTTGTTTCTAGCGAAATTGTCCTGTTTCTTAATACTTTACTTAACTTCTGGAATGCTTCCTTCGCAATTCCAATTCGCCTTCGGATCTCTGTGTCGCACTTTCTGTCTCCTGTTAGAACACCTCCCAGGTATTTAAATTTTTTACCTGCTTGATTCTAGTATACACGACCTGTATTTGGTATATTGGGCTGCCCTTTTTCCTGATGACCATGCATTCGGTTTTCTTGCAGTGTCACTCTCTTCAGCTACCTTTTTGGACTCATCTTTTATCATCCAGACATTCTGTCATTTCTTCTCGCTTTCATTCGCCACCTTTTAAGAGCTTTTGTAGTTTTCTTTCAGTGTCTGCTACCAAAAGCAGGGCATATCTTATGTTGCTAAAATTGTAACCGCCAATAATGAATACTGGTAGGATCTCTAATTATCTGTGTACGTACACTATTACACTTTTAGGTACCTCCACTCATTTTCAATATATAACTTTTGAACCGAATTTTTAAAAATGAAAAAGTTTTCTTGAAATTTTTATATTAGTTTTAATTGAAAGCTAAATGATTAAATTTACTGTTTCCGGTAAAATATTCTGGTTTATTTCAAACAGAAATTATATTGATTGGAATATAAAAATTGCCGCCATTTTTGAGCGATCGACACATTCATAAACAAAAGTCAATTCTCGGTTTTGCAAAAATAAAATATACATCTGTGACACGTTATTTTTGGAAAATTAGCGAATTTATGTTAAATTAATTTGATTTACGCAAGTATTACTTATTTACAGCGTGAAATTTAGAATAAAACTATTTCTTAATCGGATTAATTAAATTTTCAGTAACTGATTTTCTTACCTAAATAATATGTGTTTTAGTTCCTATTAATGTTGACTCAAAGTAAAAATTTTGATGCGCCAGCATGTAAAATATTTCAAATAAATATTTATAGTGAATATTTTTTTTATATTTTCAAAATCAGGTATGATATATCCATGGTTAGTAGTGGTGTAACTTTAATTGATGGTTAGTGTTTCAGGGTTAATCACAAAGTTGAACTTTTTGACCTGCCCGCCGTATATAAAATGTATTGACAGTTCTTGATTGATAAGATAAAAGTGTATAGCGCTCACAAGTGACAATTTTTTCAAATTGTTTTTCGGGTAAGGGAGAAAACTCTGACCTTTTAATTTGCACACAGAAATTACCATTGAAAAAACAGTCAAATACACACACACAAAAAAAAAATTAATTATTCTAAAAGTATGAAAGCCAAACGATTTGTATTAAACTTTTCAATTTTCGCTAGACAACATATTCTCCAATTATTAACTTGAAAATCTAACCGCAATAATTATTTGAAGTATCTTAAAAATATTTTTGAAACTTTATAAATTATTATAATATAGAAAAAGTGAAAACAATTCTTTTAAAATTTCATTAAGAATCGATTTTTTTTCTTTAGAGTATAATGTCCTGAATTTTATTATTTATTTCAGCAATTAAAAGCATTTAATTAAAATAAGTTTTTTTGCATTATTTTATTTTACTATTCGGAGCAGATTTTTAAATACAGGGGCCAAATTTTTTAAAAAATAGATGATTTATTCCTAAATCCGTCTTGCTTTGAATTAACAAAACCATTTTACCGCAACAAAGTAAGATTTCTTAAAATTTCATAGATTTACGCTAATTCAAATCAAAACTAGATTTTCTGCCAAATTTTCATACATGTTAGAGGGGATTCAAATTTCTTTTTTTTTAATAATTTAAAATGACTTAGATCTTTCCTCCTAATAATAATATAAACATTTTGATGGAAAAGGTTTGTTTTTATTAAATTTGGGGTCTTTTTTTATTCATACTATGCTGTTTTTAGCGATTTAGTGAAGGTAACTAAAATTTTAACCTTCATTTTTTACGGCATATTCTTTTTGAATATGTTTTTGGTTATCTCACATGACTTTCCTAAAAGAAACTGTCGCAGAGGAACGCTCTTTAAGCCTATAAATGGACAATAATATTCTCTTTCCTTTTTGACAACTCTGTCTATAAGATGTAGGCTTAAGTTTGAAAAGGTGTCCCCACTGGTGCTTGTTGATTTTCAATGTCTTACTTTTCTTTCGTCAATTTTTGTATTCTTTCATAAATGTGTCTATCACGTTAGCGTACATAAAATTTGCACACAAACACACATTCTCTCATTTAAACGCTTTATGAATCTAGTCTTTAAATGTTTTATTGCAACTGTAATATTTTTGTTAATAGTTGTTTGTTTTGTATTTTTTTTTTTTTTTTTTTTTACTCATTTATTACTTGGATTCATATTAGAGTTCACAATACGAGAAAATTATTACGGAAAAATTATTGTAGAGTGGATGACACTCCTGCAGCACTCTCAACGATGACATGGCTTATGGTCTGAAATGGTCTATTTAAGTAAAGAATGGTAGCATTCGAGGTGTAATATTTGAATGTCATTCGAGTAATATTCGAACTGATTACTTCGGTGTCTACTGCGATCTAAACACTTCCTGTCTGTGTTATAAGTTCTGTCTTGTTTGTTATATTAACTATTGCACTGTCCTGTGTATATCCGTTTAGCACCGGATATTGTGCTGAATAATACCGCAGCACACTTTCTCTGTATATCGTATCCACCTCGGCGATACAACAAAAATAATACCAGGAGACACGTACTTTCGATATAAACACAACAAACCTTCCCGCAAACTATAAACCCGTGTTCGTATTCATCTAGTTTGTGTCTGTTGGCGGATGCGTATCTCCTTTTAAAATTGTGTTGAATGACAATCTGAAAAAATAAACCCACATTCGCAATTAAAACCTTGGCTTTACAATCAACCTCTGATCACGTAGCCACGAGGCCGCGTTCAAGTTTTTTTGTACAGTGAAACGGATGGATAAATAGAAAGCATATATTTAACGATAACGACAAATTGTGGAGCCGAGTTCGAACTCCAGTTGCATTCCTTGGATTCACTTACGCACAAATACCCTTAGGAAAGATATTAATCCGTCTCTTCTCTTCAGTTATGGGTTAAATAATTGGACAGATTGGGTTCTATAGCTTTGACTGGCAAACAGTCTACCGCAGAAAGTAATGGCAACCTACTGCGGGATAATTTTCTGTCTAGTCAGTCATGACTCTTTCGAGACATGATCGCCCAAAGCATGTATCGCGTATGGCATTTAACTGACTTATATATATATATATGTGTGTGTGTGTGTGTGTGTGTGTGTGTGTGTGTGTGTGTGTGTGTGTGTGTGGATTTCATTAAAAATAACAGACAAGGTATTATGGTTAAATCTCTATATAATTATTCATGTGATCTTATGATATATTTTTTCTTTTTTCAGAACATAAAGTATATAAATTGTCCAAATGCTATGTTTTTTTCCGAGCGCTTTCGGCTATTTTTTTAGCCACTATCGACGATGAATTTTATTTTACGTGTAACTGAAATTTTGTAGTGTGTATGCATGTGCGTTTATGCATGTGCGTGTGTGTTTTATATTCCGAACACGGTCAGCAGACCGTTGGCGTGTTCATAGTTGATATTCTTAAGTCCTGGATTTTTCTTTTCTATTGATAATATTTCCATAAGGCCGAAAGTATTAATTAAAAAATGTGCCTGGAATTAATTGAGAGAAAATCATGCTCAATCATTTTTTATTTTATTTTACGATTCAGTTAAAATTGTTTAAAACTTTGCTGAGAAGTTTTCACTTATCCACTCAGCAAGGCAATAAAGCCACTAAAACGCAAGGGGTTACAGGGTGAGTAAGAATTAGGAACTGATACATTAAAGTGAGCAGAAAGATAAGGGAGTAATCAGGAGCAAAGTAGATAGCAAAGTGAACACTGAGGTCAGCACCCGGAGGCGACAGTCTGTTTCATACTTATACGCAACGGCGTATAAGATTGCCTATGAGCATGAAACAGACTGTCAATGGGTGTTGGATACAATGTCCACTTGTATATTTACATACGTTCTATCTCTGATGTTAAGCAATTTAACACATGAATATAACATACCTTATATATATATATATATTAGTCTATTTATATCTATCTCAATCTGTTGCATCTATCAAAATTTTAGTTTGAGTAAGATAGATAGATAGATAGATAGATAGATAGATAGATAGATAGATAGATAGATGGAAGACAAATCAGTAATAAGACAAATCAGTAATAGATAGATAGATAGATAGATAGATAGATAGATAGATAGATATGGAAGACTAAACTGTAATAGATAGATAGATAGATAGATAGATAGATAGATAGATAGATAGATAGATAGATAGATATGGAAGACTAATCTGTAATAGATAGATAGATAGATAGATAGATAGATAGATAGATAGATAGATAGATAGATATGGATGACTAATCTGTAATAGATAGATAGATAGATAGATAGATAGATAGGTTTTATTCGTTATCTCCTTCCTTCACTGTCATTCCAACTTTTCTGTCTCCTTCTTTCCACCATCTTTGTTTCCTTCCTTCTATTCTTGCTCCTTTTTCTTCACCTAATTTTCTATCTCTTTTCCTTTTTTCTTTCTTTTTTCTCATTTTCCTCCTTATCTGCATTTTTATACTCCTTCTTGTTCCCCTCTTTCTTTTCCTTCTCATCTCTTCCTCTTTTAATTTTACATTTCCTCAGTCTCTCCTTCCTCTTCCTCCATAACTTCTATCAAAACACCCATCCTTTCTTTGACTCCCTACTATTCTCTTATTTCAAACCAACATAATAAAAACTAATTTCTTATCATATATAGACGGATTATTTCCCCCTACTCTATCGCCATTATCATTGAACCGACGTACCATTTCCAGACCCTGATAAATGAGTACTGTTTTCTTTTGACTCTGCTGAGCTTGCGCGCGTGTGAGGACATTAGCCTGACGTAATAGAAAAAATTGACCAGTCAGAAACGAGATCCATTTCCATGTTCCATTTAGCAATGTATTAGCAAGTTGTACCCAAAATTTTTGAGTACAGACGAAAAATTAATCGAGCACTAAATTTCCACAGTTTCCTTCGAAACAAAGCTATAAAAAAAGACACGACTCATACACGACTGAGGAGGAAAAATAATTCGATTTCTTGCTCTCCATTTGTATTCTCTGAAATGGGAAATATATTTTTATATGCAAAATCAACAATCATTTTGTGAAGTATATGTTTTAATTCAACTTAGTTTTCTCACATTCCATCAGAAAAAAAAAGAAGTTGTCATGTACGTTTCCTTGTTCCTCAATCCATTGAAATTTCAAACGCACCGTTCGTTAGCGATTGCATTTCTCTGCTTTTATCTGTGTGCACATACGCAACACAGTAAGCCAATCTCAAAGAATCAATTGTTTTTTGTTACAACAAATACCTCACGATCCTCTCTCCGCTAATCTCATCTCGTCTTGAAATAAATGTAATTGACGTCATGGAGGACACAAGGTCTAAAAATATGGTGTTTCCTTATTCCAGCAGGAGAAATTGAGAGAAAATGAAAAAAAAAGAAAAAAGAAAATCAAATATACTAGCATTTTTCACTTTAAATAGGTGACGCATTATTAGCAGTCCTATTTTGTTTTAATTCGACTAAAATGTTTTCTTTTACTATGGATTACCGACCACTAATGATAATCAGAGGATGTGCGTTGTAGTGCAGTAGATGTCGACTCGGAATGATAAATCAGGGTGCCGAGTTCGAATTCCAGTTGAATTCTTTGCATTAAATTACGCACAAATACCCTATGGGAAAGGTATTAATCCGTCTCTTCCCTCTAGTTATGGGTTAAATAACAGGACAGATTGGGTTCTATAGCCTTGGATGGCAACCAGTCTACCGCAGAAAGCAATGGCAACCTACTGCGGGATAATCTTCTGCTCGGTCAGTCATGCCTCTTTCGAGACATGATCGCCCAAACGTGTATCACGTATGGCACTTAACTAACTGACTGAATATAATAGTTAGAAACATGAGTAAGGCTTCTACCGGACATAAAGTGGGGGATCGTTTTTTATTGTTATGAAGTAATAAACTGATCCCCCACTAATTACTACTTGAATAATATAATACATTTCTTCCCTTTCTAGCTATGAGTCAAATAACAGGACAGATTGGGCTCTATAGCCTTGGTCGGCAACTAGTATACCGCAGAAAGCAATGGCAACCTACTGCGGGATAATCTTCTGTCCAGTCAGTCATGTCTCGAAAGAGACATGATCGCCCAAAGCGTGTACCATGTACGACACTAAACTGACAATAATAATCACAGGCGGTGAGATTAGGGAATTACTGATTCCTGACGATAATTGCAAGTGGCGCGACATTTGAAGGAAGTGATTTCTTTCTCGGTGGCTCTTCTCATAGCGAGAAAAACTATTCTTTTCACGCCTGCAAAATGTGAATAATCAACTACAGACACCGAAGATTGGCTTTGGACTTTGCACATTTATAATCATTTCTCATCTTTTCTTTTGTAAAATGTCCCGTCAATATATTTGTTAATATTTCATTGATCAAGTGTTTTATTTTTTTCCTTTGGACTTACACAAGTCCACCAAAATTGTTAGCAGGTCAAATGTACCAGAAGCTTATAAAATCTCATCAAAAGTGTTTATATTAGTAACAACTATCAGTATGTTCCGTGGTTATGAATCTTCTAACCTGGATAAAATTTAATGAAAATTTTTTGTCCCATTTACTATTTGTTCATATTTAAAAACAAGGAACATGTAGAATACATAAGTCAGAAGGAGAGTGCAACATTATTTAACTTTGCTTTCATCTTGTAACGTCTGATATTTTAAATAAACTTTGAATCTGATGTTTAGACAGACTTTTTTTTTACGGTTTATAAATCTTTTTATAGGTTTACATTATTTAAATTGTTCGGACTGTTGCCCTCACCATCATTACCATATTCACGTCGTTTCTGCCGTTGTACGCTCTTTCTTCCGGTAATTGGAATCTGGAACCGAACCCTTTATTTCCATCACTGGCGTATATTGTTCTCGTTCCATGAGTCAGGCCACTTCCGGATTGCTTAGTTATCTCCCTTTAACTCAATTCTAAATTTTTATGCTTGACCAACGCTTTTATTCAGTCATGTGTCCTTGAGAACTTTTATATGATATTCTAGATTGCTAGAACTTTCTTTTACTTTTTTTTTTTGAGATAATGGTTTTACTGATATAAATCCTACTATTTTATTCATAGTGAAGAAGAAATGACTTAATCTTTTTTTGTTCAAGTATATTTAACGAACCCGACTCGAACTGGAACTTGACTCTCCGAATTCCAACACCGAGATGTTATCGGTTACACCATCTGAACATCCAAGCTTACAGTACATGGTATTTCTAAGCGGTTACCTATCTAGGTACTGACCATGCTCGACATTGCTTAAATTCTCTGATCGTACGAGAACCGGTGTTTCAATGTGATATGGATGTAAGCAAGATATCGTTTTGGGGCTATGATGATCAGACTATAGGATGTGAACGTACAACGAACTTTTTATTCACAATATATTTTCCGGATTTCAACTGAAATTCAGAAAAAATACAAATACTTCAACCAGTGCTTTTTATATCGTGTAGCTACCCTACAATATCTGAGGGCAGCCACTGATCGTTTTATAATTATTTAAGCATAGTAAGAAAAGCAATATTTCATACTATATACATTGGAAAGTGTTGCAGTGAAATAGTTAGCAACGCGGAAAGTAAAACCAGCAACTTAGGTTCAATTTCCGCTCTATTCTAATGCAAAATCATGCATCTATGTCTTCTCCTATGAGCTATGGTTTAAATATGTCTAAACTGGACTTTCTATCTTTGATTGAAAGCTAGTTTGAAAAAAAAAAACAGCTCTGTGAATATAAAACAGGAGAAAAGGCAATAAAAACCTCACCACTGTTTCTCAAGAAACCATTGCAATTAACAGATAGTAAAGAAAATAACATAACTTTCACACACACACACACACACACACACACATAGAACCTGCAACTCGCTTAACGACATCTGCCCTTTATGCTTAAGTGAAAAACTACACATTCTAAAGTACCCCAACAATAGCAAACTATTGAAACGTAGAGACGAATTAGCAGTGCTATGTAAACATCGGAAATATTTTTCGCTAAAATTTAATTAACAAAAAATACCTCATTCACATAAAATAATCCCCTCCAAAAAGGTAATTAATACCCATGTTTAATCCTTTAAATAAAAAACGAACATCGTATAAATAAAAGAAAATAAACTCACACAACATTAAAAGCAACTTTATTCCATCCACTCATAGATAGTATTAAAATAAAATATATCTACCCTTTCTTACAAAAATCTTACATACCAATATAAGAATTACCCAGACAAAACTAAAAAGTGACCTATCCAAAACTAAGCTACTCTGCACCCCTCTCCTAACCCAAGGCTGTAACACTATGGCTACAAACTGACGGCTAAATCGTACTAAACTCCCACCACATTCACTTACATATCATGTTACCAAAAATAAATCGTTTTCACCATTTATTTTTCATTTCAACTTATCACCAGATGAGGAGCAAACGTAGCTCCGAAACGTGAAAATATTTGTGTAATACTATGCTTTTATAAACCATTGTAACAACTATTACAATATAAAGCTCTACGTTGTATCTAGCACTCTTTATAAAAGTAAATGCATGAACAGTGGGTTTAAAACCTACGTGTTCCATAACTTTTTTGCAATATATATATATATATATATATATATATATATATATATAATATTGAGGCTGTTATGTTTTTAACATGACAAAATAAAACGGTAATGGAAAAATGACACACTCACCAAGTATTGGAAATTACTAGGGAATTTATTATTGTGGAAACAGGAGTACAGCGAACAGTTGTGGATGTTGATTAACCGTGTGTTTATAGAGAGCCTGGAAGAGTTCTGCACGCCATATTGCGGGCTTCTACCGGAAGTCCCTTCTCCTTGTCTCCCAGCATGCACCTATTAGCTGGGGAACGGACTCCCTTGAATGGTCCAAGGGAGATAACTGTTGACGCTTTTTTTATGGTGAACCTAAGAAGAATTCTTTTTAGTCCGGTATCGATTCCTTCAACACCATGGACTATTTTGAAATTTCAACTTTCTGAAAAATGCTAAAATGCAGCCAACGGAATTTTGCCAACCACATGGGCAACAGATGGTTCTTGAAAATGACTGAGACGGCCGAAATGAGTTGAACAAAAACATTTGAACAAGCACTTTTGAAAATTTGTCTATAATTTACATTCTATTATACATCTTATTCAGAAATTAGAAAAATAAAATAAACACATTGAATTGCAGAACTTATTGAAAAATCTTGTTTGCGTGAACATTTGTTGCCTAAATATACCACATATATATTAATATGGAGTATAATATATATATTATATATATAGGACGTAGAAGATATATATCGTCCACGTTCTATATATATATGTGTGTGTGTGTGTCTGTGTAAAGATATGTTTTTTTAAATATAACAGACAATGAATGTATATTTATTTTAATCATGAGTCGTTCTAAACATCGAATTTTAGCTTTAATTTCTGTTGAAAATAAATGATTAAATTATCCCAGCAACAAGAAATTTCAATGGAACCCCATTAAACGACAAATAAACAAAGCGAAACAGGAATTAATGTCCATACAACAACTCTGAAGATAACTCAAGTGAGCCGAAAGCTTAAATCAAGGACCAGCGTAATAAAAACATACCCAAATATTAGACAATTTTTGTCTTTATACACTAAATATTTTGCCTCGAGACACTATATATATATATATATATATATATATATATATATATATATATATATATTTCGAGCACTCTTTATAAAAGTAAATGCTTGTACAGCAGTGGGTTTTAATATACGTGTTCTTTCACTTTATTATAGATAGATAGATAGATAGATAGATAGATAGATAGATAGATAGATAGATGTGTGTGTGTGTGTGTGTGTGTGTGTGTGTGTGTGTGTGTGTGTGTGTGTTTGATTTTTTTTAAAACAGTTCCCCACCTTTGTTGTTTTTTAGATAACCATCAGACTACAAGAATCTCCGGCGTTCTTTCTGCCTGTATTTTGAGTGATATATTTCTTTTTACTATTATACAATTGGTTCTTTCATACCAATCTCTGTCGTCATGACGTTTCTCGCCGTTTTCCAGCTGTACTAAGCTACGACATACACTCAGGTGTTAGTCATATTTCTGGTAATGACGTAATTAAACCTTTATTCGTCCATCGTATATAAATTTTTGTTCCCCTAGAGGTCACGTCTGGTGTCGATTCCTCTTCATACTAGTACTACCAGCGCTGCTCCCTTGTGCCGGTGTTTATTTTCTGTACTAATTAACCAAAGGCTTGAACTTACAATTCCCTGTTCAACTTGACTAGCGCTTTTAACACCTGTCATTCAGGCCATATATTTTGGGATATTCACTCAAATAATCTTCTGAGGTGAACAAAATGTCATCATAGCTTTGAAAACGGACATTTTAAAATATATATTCATATAATATATACAAATATATTAAAACAAAGGGAGTGGAAGATCATGGATTATAATCAATGTACCGTGTCCCTTCAGGACGTAGGCGATCATGACTCTCCACAATCCCATGTCTTTTGCAGCTCTTAATAAAGTTTGTCTTTTTATTAGCTCTACTAAACCTTGTTCTGCTGTCTATATACTCATGCTTGCTCGATAGGTTATGCGTTGTTTTCCTCTGTCTCTCTTCCTCCAATCTCTCCTGTGAGTATCAAATTCTCCAAGTCCATTTTCTTTATTATGTGCCCAATAGAAATAGAAATTTCAGTTGTCTCTTCCTGAATCTTAGTGTAAGTTTTTCCCACTACCCACCATAAAGTGGTAAATCAAAAAATACAAAAAAAAAAAAAAACACTAACTGATTTTCGATGCTCGCTCTTCAGAGTTCAATTGAAGACAGAACAAATATGTATACAATGACAAAAAAATTGAAATAAAAAATTACCAGCTAGTCAGCAATATGTACAGAGTACACGCATTGCAGGAACGATTGCTTGGTCTTAAAATAGTCGGTCTGCGTTTAATATTACTGATTCTCGGTTAGTAATTTCTCCCTCTTTGTGCACAAATTTACATGCTTTATACTCGACTGAGGAACGATAACCGGCTCGTGTTATTGCATATTTGTTTATTTTTCGTTATATTTTTCGAATCACAATTTTAAGTTAATTTTTTTTTAACCTTGCTTTAGCCGATTTTTTCTTTAATATATTTGTATATACAGGGTCTGCTCAAAAGTATCGAGAGTAGTGCTATAAAAAAAAAACTACACTCATGAATTCGGTATTTAATTTCCTTTGAAGCAGTCTCCTTCTATCGTCATTTTCATTTGCAGAAGCATTCCTGGAACTCCGTTTTAGGGAATAGCGAGCAGCTGCCACTTCTCACTTTCGTGGATTTCCTAAACGTTTCGAAATCTCGTTCCTTTCGAGTGGGATTTTGTTTTTGAAAAGCGGAAATACCGCAAGAGATGAGATGTAAAGAATATGGTGGTTGTTGGACCTTGGGAATATTGTAAAAGGCCCTAAAACTGCTGCACGGGCCATGAAAACTCTTTGGTCTTGCGATACGACCACACAAACACTTGCAAACAGTGTTATAAACAATGAAAGTGAACGAGAACGTTATAACTTAGTTTGCATACACGACAGAGTTTAAGGTCAATGTGTGCTAAGGGGCTTCACTCTGCATACTTTAGCTCCATTACCAAAGCAACAGTTCCTAATTGTTTTTTTTTTATCAGACCTCATAATAAGTGAGTACGTACTTTTAAAATGACCGTTTTAAAAACTATATATTGATAATAATGGAAGCACTGATCTATCCCTAGTAACTAGGAGCACGTGTCAGGTGAGCAAGTTTCTCAAAGACCCCGAAGGGATACTGAGTGAAAGGTTCATTTTGGAAAAAATCTGGTGCGAATCACATACTATAAGTTATGCTGGGCCTACTGGTTGGATTTTGAGGTTGTTTCCTGATTCTTTTGGACGCAAAACAGCACAGGAGAAAATATCATTTTCTTAAGATCTGAAACTATCAATTTTTATTTAATTATTTTGGGTTCAATATTTTAGAAGCTCCATATTTTCATCAATATCATTTGTTAACACGATTCTTTGGTGCCAAGAAATCAAACAAGTTTCTTAGATAATTTAACAGCGCAGACTCCGAAAATGGCCTTAGATTTTTATGGTTAGCTACCGTTTTGCGGCACTGAAATTGCTCATTTTCCGAAAAAAAAGATCAATTTACAATCTTGCCTGATCGCAACATTCAGTTAATAAAGGTCATAGAAACCCATCAATTTTCATGTAGACCAAACAATTTATGCCAGGCACTTGAGATAAACTCAGAAAATGTGAATCAAAATTTTAAAATAGAGGTGCTGAATTTTTCCAATTTCTCGCCAAAATTGTAATTAACTGATAAATTTGATCAGTAAGGCACTTTATCATCAATACGCTAATATGAGTATTAAATTTCATTTTTTACACAGCCATCTTGATAAATTTCCGGATAATTGTGGTAATGTGAGTGATGAGTAAGGAAAACGATTCCATCAGGATATCAAAACAGTGTAAGAGCTTTATCATGGACGGTGGGACAAATGAATGACGGCTGACTACTGCTGGCGTATCAAAAGGGACCTAAATAATATGAACATGACAATCAAATAAGAGAGAATTTTTACTATAGTTCTTATGTTCATGAAATTTTTATTTGTGTTGTTAGTTTATTAAATGATTTTATGAAAATCCTTGTTGGTCTCAGTATATTCAACCGTGTTATTTTTAAAGACTTAGAGTATTGTTTTTTTTTTTTGGTTTTTGTTGTTGTTGTTGTTGTTTTTATAATCGTGCCGCCCCAAGCAAGGCATTTTACTGCCACAGTTGAACAGGGGGTTACATAGGAGGAAAGTTATGAGAAAGAGTGACACATTACAGGAGGTGTCAGAAAGAGGGTAAAAGAAGGATGAGAATACTGATGAGAGTGGCGTGGACGAAGAAAAGAGAACGAGAGAGAGAGAGAGAGAGGATGCAAGTTAGTGAGATAGGAAATGACTATTGACTTTACATTTGAATTCTTGAAGATCGTAGCTGTCGGGAAAGCAAGTAAACGGGAAAAAATCCACAGGCGGGAGGTGCGAGAGAAGAAGCTGCTGGAGTAGAATTTGCGTTTATAATTTATTGGTTTCACTGTAAAAGGGTGGGACCTAGTTGTTAATCTAGTGGCTAGAATAAATTCATGTATAGGGGGTACCAGTGAGCTAAGTTCATCTGATCAGAAGCCGTGAAAGTATTTGTATAAGAGACACAGGGAAGCCACATCGCGCCGGTGAGAAAGTAACTGTATCCGAGCTGCCAAGTCGAGATCGATCACATTACAGATTCTCCGTTGGATTTTGTCAAGGACACCTAGGTGGATAGCAGGAGCACCCGACTAGATATGGTAGCAGTATTCAATGCACGAGCGGATGGTACATTTGTATATGTGCAGGCTTGTTTCAGACGGGGAAAACTTCCTGGCTCTGCAGGGAGAACCGACTTTATGGATTTAACTATGGATTCTATAGTCATTGTGAGAGTTAACCCGAGAAGGCGCAGTGTTTTGGAAAAAATAGTATTTCACAATAAGCAAACCAATATATATTGGTTTAAATACGAATTGCGATGTTTCTACGATTTTACTTTGAGAAATATTGTCATTGGTCAATATCATATATACAGAAAATAAATTAAAAATGCATTTTTCAATGTATTTCTGAACAGTAAAAAAGGTAGCTAACCAAGAAAATGTACGCTTATTTTCAAATTCAGCGCCTTCAAATTAGCTAAAAACAAGCAAACAGAAGTTCAGTATCTCGACAACATTTCAATTATTTTTGCCACTGTATTTAACGTAGGTTTTATACATCACAAGGTCAAAGCATGAGGGACATAATGACAGGAAGATTGTGTCACAATGCTCTTTTAAGTAGCAAAGATAATTCCTACTTTAAAAAACTCGTCATTCGAAATGACGAGTAAGCTCTGATTAGTAATATGTATCTATCAAACAGAATCTAATCATCATTCCGGGATTTTATTTCGTTGATATGATGTGAATAGAAATTTAATAGATCAATTTTTATGAGAAGATTTACTACGAAGACTTAGATTTAGGTCATCATCATTACTGTTTATTTATACATTTATTTGTTTATTAGGCACATTTCGTGAACAAGCTGCACAAATGCAGGTGAAATTAGTTTTATATTTAATTCATAATCAGGAATTGGTTGACTCGTTGCTGTACATATTGCATATTGAACTGTGTTACCTGAGACTTATTTTTGAATTCTGTTAATAAGTCTTTTTAAAAATTCCATTCCAAACAAGGCAATAAAGCCACTAAGGTGAAAGGGTGTGAAAGGATATGAGAAAAAAGAAAACATTATTAAACAGGAAGAGTAGTAAAAGAACATGAATTTAGGAGACAAAAGTTACTGATTGATATTGCACTTAATTTTTGAAGATCAAAGTTGACGGAAAGCAAGATTCCAGAAGAGAGTTCCACAAGCAATAATTGAGGGAGAAGAAACTGTTAGCATAAAGCTTGAACCCGAGATGCTAGGTCTGGACCAACAATAATGCTGATTCTTCTATAGATTTTATCAAAAATCTCTAACTATATAGCAGGATCATTGGCCATGTTGTGGCATAAATATTATACATCAAAATCATATTTGGTATTTTGACACGGGTCGTGGGGTATACCAGTTCCAACAACCTATGCGCATAGGTTTTCACAGATTCGTATATTTGTTTCATCCCCATTTCGAAGTCAGCTGGAGGCTTCTTGGTTTCTCCTTCCTCGTTCGTATTCCTTAAGGAGTTATCGCTTCACTATTCCGGTGCCTTTCCTGTCGTCGGTGTTTTCACTTAAATACACATCGAAGGCAGGTCCCACGAGTCAAAGAACTAGGGAGAGTTTAAGCGTGTTTCTCTCCTGTGTAACCTTTTAACTAAATGTTGATACCAATCCTGGCTAAAAATATTTGCATGTTTCGAGTACTGTTGAACATGGCTTATAGTATTTTTCTACAGTCATGTTCAGCCTATACAAGGCCAAAGAACCACTCGAGGTAGGGTGTTACAGAGTAAGATATAAAAAGCACAGTTTATGAGGATATGTGGGGAAGATAGTGATTAAGTCTTGACTTCAACAGGTCAATATTTTAGTGTTGAAGAAAGCATCCTCTTGGGTGTATCATGGAATTCATTCTGACAGTCTGTTGCATTAAGCGAAAAATATTCTGATATTGAGATTTTTTTATCTGGTTCAGTCAGTTGTGCCATATGTGATACACACTTGGGTGATCATGTCTCGAAAGAGACATGGCTGACTGGGTAGAAGATTTCTCCGGAATAGGTTGCCATTATTTTTTGCGGTAGACTGATTGTCAACCAAGGCTAGAGAACCCAATCCGTCTTGCTATTTAACCCATGGAGGGAGAAGCAATGGATTCATACTTTCCCAGGGGTATTTGCGCGTATGTGAATACAACGAATTCAATTGAAATTTGAACCCGGTTCTCTGATTTCTTATTTCGAGCCGAGGGTGACACATCGAGGAATCACTTCTGACAGTTTGTTGTATTATGATTAGCAAAAAATATTCTCATAATGAGAATTGTTATCTCGTTATTTTAGCAGAATTACAACACAATAGCTTAATTAAGACATGAGTTAATAAAAACGAAGGTCATTTGTATCTAATAAAGGTTTAAACCACCGAAGAGAATAGAGTCCACATTTGCTTTTAGGTTATTAATTGCCTAATTTGGGTAAACATCGTGTATTGATTTCTTTAATCACTTAAGTGAAGTATTTTGTATTAAATCCATAAGAATTTAATATATACCTTGTTTTCTCGCTATACATGGTCAGCCACAACTGATTTCATAGTCTTTCCGAAGATAACACTTTTCTATAGGTCTCCGTGCGTTTTTTTTTTTGGCTTATTTTTGACATCCTATGACACAAGAGCGCAGTTTATGGTCTTCGTTACAGTTCAAGGAAATGTCTGCTTTAATCCTTACTTATGTAAACAGCACTGATGTTTTCCAGAAAATAAGGCCATCTTATTCAAAGAAGTGAAATATGATCTTGCAAAATAAGTAAATCATGATAACAGTTGGAATTTGATACGTAAAGTAAAACAGTCAAGCTGAGTTCAAATTCCGGTCACGTCCGTTAAGTTCCGAACAAATGCCATTGGGAAAAACAAAGATCTAATCCCTTTCCCACTCCCCTCAATTATGAGATAAATAGTAGGATAGAATTCCTTTGGTGGTACTCATTTTCGAAGGATACCCGAAATCATATCCTTCCAAGAGGCAATGTACTATCTTTTTCCAAGAAGTCATGACAGAGTCAGCCACGAGGCTTAAGCAATAGACCATCTATTGAAAATCTTTTTTGTTGGGGATTGCCCCTTTGTACATAATAATAAACTCAACTGGTGTGTACATATAATCCTGCCTATACACAGAACGGCAATACACTTGCTTAATTGGTCAGTAAGTTGGTGCAGAGTTAGCTGGAGTTGTTTGGATATAGACTCATTACCCGGACATACTATTTCACTGCAAGACTGTATATATTGATTTCTACTAATAATATTACTGAATTGACTAACCTGTATTCCACTTTGTATATTTTGTTCAATATAACTTACATTTTCTATATCCATGTCTGTTTTTTCTTATTTATTATTTTGTATGGTTTCTCACCCAGAATCCACAACATTTTTGTATACTAAATTTCACCCAATACAATGCTTAAAGAGTTACTGAACATGGCGTGTGATATAAATATAACGTGGAGGTGGTAGAAAGTGAAGGCTATGGGGTTAAGGAGGTTAACGATCGGCCCTTGACTTGCAAAGGTTAAGATTGTAGTGGTCGGGGAAACACTCACTTTCTACAAAATTATAAAATTGAGTGGAACTTCCTATTTATAACTGAAATACGGAGGAAATTAGGGGGATTCGACCCCGTGGAAGACAAAACTGAACTTCTCTACATTAATCATCTGAGAGACCACCCACCGCTGCCTTCGATTATCATGGCTAATTTCAACTTCCAGGAAAGTGACTCGTTGTGCTAACCCTGGCTAACGTTCTCAGCCGAAAAAAAGTGGAAAGACTATGTTGAATTTAATGCTAGGTCAGCTGCTAAAAAAGTCTGTTTACTGTGTCGTGCTATACAATCTTTCTCTCCGTAATCTATTTGATACATCTGTAAGTCTACCATTTGTCCATGCTTAGACTATTGCTGCCACATATTGCCCGATGGCCTTGCTATTTACCTTGAGATGCTTGATAATATCCGAAGAAGAATCAGCAATATTATTGTTCCTGACCTGTTAGCTCGGCTTCAGTACACTTTCCCATCGCCATATGATTGTCTCTCTGAGTCTTTTCTTTAAATAATTTCATGGTAATTATTCGAATGAGATCTTCGCTATAGTACCTAGTCAGTCAGTTAAGTGCCATACGTGATACCCGCTTTGAGCGATCATGTCTCGAAAGAGACATAACTGACTGGGCAGTAGGTTGCCATTGATTTCTGCGGTAGACTGGTTGCCGACCAAGGCTATAGAACCCAATCTGTCCTGCTATTTAACCCATAGCTGGAGGGAAGAGACGGATTAATACCTTTCCCAAGGGTATTTGTGCGTAAGTGAATGCAAGGAATTCAACTGGAATTCGAACTCGGCTCCCTGATTTTTCGTTCAGAGTCGATATCCACTGCACCACAACGCACTAGACTTTTTTAATTTAAGCGCAATACTGCATTGGGGTTGAGATCTTATCAATTTACATTTGAGCTCAATAGATATAGCCATAAGTTGTATGCTAACATTATCTTTCCTCGCACTTCCCGCTTGTGGAACTCCCTTCCCACGCCATACTTTCCAGCCAATCTGCAAAAATTTAAATGTAATGTCAATCGCTTACTCCTTCTGCTTACTCTTTTCTCTCTGTGTTCATTATTAATGTTTTTGTTCTTAATTCTTCTACACCCTGTAACACTTGTGTCTTAGTGGCTTTATTACCTTGCATGTGGTGATACTGATTAAGAAAAAAGTATCTTTAAAAGTTTTGAACTAAACAATGGAATTCATCTGAACATATTCGGCTTGCGGTCATATCACGTCGAAACACCTATTCTCGAATGTTCACTGAAGTTAAGCCACATCGTGTCCGGCCAGTACCTAGATGGGTGAACTCTTCTGAATACCAGATACTATAAGCTTGGATGTACGGGTAATATGATTGATAACTGCTCGGAATTGTAGATCAGATAGCCAGTTCTAATTCCAGTCGGGTTCGTTATAGTCGCTTATGCGCAAATAACGCAGGAAAAGGTGTAAATCCACCTCTTCTCTCCTAGCAATGAGGTAATTAGTGGGAGTTGCATCAGTAAAATTATTATCTCCCAAACATTCCGAGAATCTAGAATTTTTGCTAGCTTTAAATAACTAGAAAAGGTTGGTGAAACGTTAAAAAACAAGCAAATCAATCAATGAACATATGCCTTGGAAATAGCGATAGAGTTGTGATAGGTTTCTGGTGTTGAATCTATAGGAAAGTGTCTACAATTTTGAGTATATATCGTCCCCAACGAGATGATGGAAACTGTTTTTAGCTCAAATATAAATCAATATCAATATTTTTTTATCATTACTCTCAAAATAAGGCGATAAAGCCTCTGAGATGCAATGAGTTACTAAGAATAAAGGAAACTGAGAAAAGGATTCAAAGAGATAGAAAATGATAACTCACGATGCATTTAAGTTTTTGAAGATCGTAGTTGACTAAAAAGCAAGATGATAAAAAGAGGATAAATCAACACGAAGAGAAGACAATGCCAGAATAGAACTTACGGTTACACTTAGCAATTTCGACCCTATAAAGATGGAACCTAGCTGCCATTATGTGAAGATGAACAACATCTATGGCAGCATCACTATGTAGATATTTACTTCGTCCATGCGCCATGTTTCTTCAGAACATTAGCAATCATGGCCCTCCACAATTTCCTGACCTTTGTAGTTCTTACTAACTTTTAATTTTTCACCATATCTCTCAAACCCTGCTCCGCCATTCTTTTACTCAAACTCACCAGGTTGAGCGTTGTTTTCTTCTGTCTCTCTTACCTTCAATCTGTCCTGTATCAGATTTTCCAAGCCCTCTTACTCATTATGCGCCTCAGAAATTTCAACTCTCGCTTCCTGATGTATAAGTGTTCTTTCTGTTGCCATTGTTTCCAGAATTTATCTATGTTATTCTCAGCATCCTTCTGTAGAACCATATTTTTATTGCTTCGAGCCTCGTTTTAATCTGTAAGAAGGTTGTACAACTTTCACTGCCATATGAAAAAACTGATATTATCTAATAGTTCGCTACTCATTCTTGTTGATTCTAATGATTTTTTTTCTGTTTCTTAATACTTTATTCAGTTTATGGAAGGTTCTTTCGCTATCCAAATGCGCCTTCGGATTTCAGTGTCGCACTTTCTGTCCCCTGTTATTACGTTTCCAGGACATCCAAATTGTTGCACCTCTTTGATTTCAATATCTTCAATTAGTAGTAATTTGCATGTTCATATCTGAATCAACAGTCAGTAACACAGGGTTGTGTCAGACACTGTCTTATACATTTATAAGTTTACCATTCGATCATGCATTGAATATTTCTGCCACATCTGGTCTGGCGCTTCTGATATGTTTTTAGAAATACTTTATAAAGTTTTCTTATTTTGCTTTCTATCAACATATTTGATTATGTTTCCTCCAGGAAAGTAACTCCTTGCATCTTCTTGGGCTATTTTTTCCGCTGGCATAAAGTGGAAGGATTATATTGAATCAATTGCTTGGTCCGATACTAGGAAAGTTGGTTCATTGTGTTATGCTAGACATTTTTCTCAACAGAATATAAAATACAATTATAGGTTTACCATTTGTCTATGCATTGAATATTGCTACCACATCTAGGCTTAACTGGCATCTCGGCTTCGATCATATTCCCGGTGCTACTCTCTGACGTTTCTATAAATATTTTCAGTGTAATTTTCTGATGCACTTTATTCTTTTGTACATAGACTTTATGAATTTAAGCGCAGTATGTGCGTTGTGGTGCATTGGATATCGGCTCGGAACGAGAAATCGGGGAGCCGAGTTCGAGTTCCAGCTGAATTCATTGCATTCACTTACGCGCAAATACCCTTGGAAAAGGTATTAATCCGTCTATTCCTTCCAGTCATGGGTTAAATAAAAGGAGAGATTGGGTTCTATAGGCTTGGTCGGCAACCAGTCTACTGCAGAAAGCAATGGCAACCTACTGCGGGATAATCTTCTGCCCAGTCAGTCATGTTTCTTTCGAGACATGATCGCCCATGCGTGTATCACGTATGGCACTCAACTGACTGATTAAATTCGCAGAAAGTAATGGCAACCTCCTGAGCGATAATCTTCTGCTCGGTCAGTCATGTCTCTTTCTGGACATGATCGCCTAAGAGTGTAGCACTTAACTGACTGACTGACTGACTGATTAGATTGTCAATTAGTTTTCATCTAGATGTAATCGGAAGTTTTATTGTTAACAGTTTCTTTTCTCGCTTGTGGAACTCTGTTCAGTCTTCTTGCTTTCCAATCAAGTTCAAGAACTTTAATGCTATATCAATCGTTAGCTTCTGTCGTCTTAATTTGTTTTTTTTTTGTTTTTTGTTTTTTGTTTTTTATGTTTTTTGTTTTTGTTTTGTCTTTAATAGCACTTACCTTTTTTCCATATTTGTTCAAATTTAGTAAACTCTTGTATCTTAGTGGTTTATTGCTTTGCTTGGGGTGAAATGATGAAAAGAAATTTGCGTAAAATAAAAAATTGTCGAGTAGCCAAAAAAAAATTAAACACATTCGCAATATCCTGTAAGATCAGTATCTTAATTAGCATAATTCTCTCTGTATGAGTGAAAGTGAAAGGAGAATGTTAAAACGTGGCGCATGCCGCGTAACATTAGGTGAGGAGATTATTATCTATTTCTGGCCCACTGAATGTGTGTTCTCAGATTCATCAGATTTGCTTTTTGTATGTTTTTTTAATGCCTTCTTGGTTGAGACAAAATTTTCATTAACTCTCGTTATTATACGACAGTGGGAATGCAGTTTCGACTGATTACAAATGGGTTTTCAACCTACACATTTTTTCTCTACCCACCAACAAGTGCAGGTCAGTCTCTTGCTGAGTTCTGAATCAGTCAAAAATTATTCATCGCGTGAAATATTTACATGAAGACTTAGTGTTACGAGACAGAAAACTATTTCTGGAAGGTCTTCAAGGAGATACACAAAGTTATCAAGATTTTGATGTTTTCGTGAATTCAGGCACGTATTCATGAATATATAAAGGCAAATGTGAGGGGTATACACATACATACATATATGTTGCTGGAACTTAAATGTATATATGTGCACGAATATAAATATATATATATACATAGAGAGAGAAATATATATATATATATATATATATATATATATATATATATATATATAAACATATATATATATATATTATAGTTGTTATTGTTGTGATAATAATATTAGGTTGTCCCAAAAGTTCGTAAACACTTCCAAAAAATTGAAATTTTACTCGCCAAGTAATCTAAGGTTACCCGAAAACACTTGCAAAAAATTGAAATTTTACTCGCAAAAACAACAAAAACTAAACACCATTATTTTTCAAGACTTTCTGCCATCGATCTGCAACCCTTCGGATCTGGTCAAAGTACCATCCAGCCGGCTTTGAATCAAATGCTTCATAGACTTCATCAAACGAGTCGAATCGGCGGCCCTTCAGAAAGTGTTGCATTGAGCGGAAAAGGCCGTAATCTGACGGAGCACAGTCAGGATTGTAGGCTGGATGTGGCAGAACCTCAACGCAGTCCAGCTCTTCAAACTTGTCTTTGGTTTTCCTGGCGGTGTGTGGCTTGGCATTGACCTGCTGCATCAAAGCGCGCTTTCGGTTGATCAGAGCCGGATAGTTTTGCTTCAACTTTTCATACACCTGCTCAAGTTGCTGACAGTAAAGTTCGGCACTGATGACACGACCATTCGGAACCAACTCAAAATGCACGATTTCTTCAAAGTTCCACCAAACGCACAACATGACTTTCTTGCCGAATCGATCTTGTTTTGGAACCGACGGTGTCTCTTGACCTTTCTGAGCCCATCGCTGGTCTCGATTGTGCTGGACCAAATAGTTTCGCAAGTGTTTACGAACTTTTGGGACAAACTAATAGAATGCTGAAACTCAAAAGCTATCAAGTTTCGATGTTCAATACCCTATCATCAGACAGTGAAATGTGGTTCAGTTACGGGGTCATATATATATACATATATTGAAGGAAATTTAAAATAACAAAATTAAACTTAAAAATAAAAAATGACACCATATTAGATTATGGTATTGGAGTGAGAGGTTATGATAGTATAAAAGTATTGTGGGCGTAGATCAATGAATATTGGGTCAAAGTATTGTGATGTATAGAATAATAATAACTATATATCAATAAATTCTCTACTTCTGTATTGAGCACTTTTTATAAAAAAGTAATTATTAAATGTGTGTTGTGGTGCAGTGGATATCGGCTCGGAACGAGAAATCGGGGATCCGAGTTCGAATTCTAGTTGAATCCATTGCATTCACTTACGCACAAATACCCTTGGGAAAGGTATTAATCCGTCTCTTCCCTCCAGTTATAGGTTAAATAGCAGGACAGATTGAGTTCTATAGCCTTGGCTGGCAACCAATCTACCGCAGAAAGCAATGGCAACCTACTGCGGGATAATCTTCTGCCCAGTCAGTCATGTCTATTTCGAGACATGATCGCTCAAGCGTGTTTCACGTATGGCACTTAACTGACTGAATTATTAAACTGTGGAATATATATCCATTAGTTTGTACCACTTATATTACACACACACACACACACACACACACACACACATATTGAATTCTTTCGGTGACTGACGTGTGTGTATACACTGCTTATATCTTCTTCTATGTGCCCTGTCCCTTCAGGATGTAGGCGATCATGGTTCTCCACGTCTCCATATCCCTTGTGGCTCTTAGTATGTTTGCTCCTCTTACACCTCGCAACCCCCGTTCCGTCATCCACCTGATCAACCTCTGCAAATATGTTATCCGCTGATTTGCTCTGTTTCATTTTCCTTCTATCTGGCCTGTCAGTATCGGGTTCTCCAAGCTCTCCTTCCTCATTGCATATCACAGGAACTTCAGTTGTCTTTTCCTGATGCTCAGTATTCATTTTCTTTTCGTTGCCATTCTTTCCAACACCTCATCGTTGCTTGCATGCTTAGTCCACGATATCCGCAGCATCCTTCTGTAGAACCACATTTCCACTGCTTCAAGTTTTGTCCTCATTTTCGATGATACTGTCCAGCATTCACTGCCGTATTGAAGAACTGACATCACATAGCAATCCAGCACTCTTTTCTTTGTTTTTAGTGAAATTTTCCTGTGTTAGTACTTTACTCAGCTTCTGGAATGCGTCCTTTGCCATGCCAATTCGCCTTCGGATCTCTGTGTCGCACTTTCCATCTCCTGTTAGAACACTTCCTAGGTATTTAAATCTTTGTACTTGCTTGATTCTGGTTTCCCCCACCTCTATTTGGCATTTTGGATTGCACTTTTTGCTGATGACCATGCATTCAGTTTTCTTAAAGTTTATTTGTAGTCCTTTTTTGTCACTCTCCACCGATACCTTCTGTAGGGGGTCTTGTAGTTTCTTTTCTGTGTCTGCAATCAGCACTGTATCATCTGCATACATTATGTTGTTCAAGTTGTGGCCTCCGATAACAAATCCTGGCATGTCATCTAGGGTCCTCAAAATATTCTCGCTGTACAAGTTGAACAGATCCGGTGAAAAGACACATTCTTGTCTTACGCCTCTTTCTATCTTTGTAAATCTGCTGAAATTGTTACCTCTCCGTATGCAGGCAGTTTACTGTCAGTAGAGATTCTTGATTACTCTGATGTCTTTCCCAAAAATGTCGAGGCTGCTGCATCTCCATCAACTCTTTATGTCGTATTTTGTCGAATGCCTTCGCATAATCAATAAAACATAGGTACAAGTCTTTCTTCATTTGTATTGCCCTTTCGGAGAGCATCCTAATCATAAATATGGCGTTCCTTGTTCCAGTGTCCTTGACGAACCCGCACTGTTCCTGTCCTAACTCTGGCCTGATTCTGCTTCCCGCTTTATTCATCAGAATTCTGACAATTAGTTTTATAATGTGACTCATTTCTGTGTAGTTCGCACTCGTTTGCACCTGGTTTCTTCGGCAGTGCTATAAATATCGACTTGCATAGGTCATCTGGTATTATTCCACTGTTATACATTTCGTTTATTATGCCGGTAATTTTTTTCTATGCCATATTCTTCCAGGGCGATCAGCAGCTCTATTACGATGCCGTCTGGACCAGCTACTTCGTTTCTGTTCAGTTTGGCCATTGCAGCTTCCACTTCGGATTTTAATATTTCTGGTTCATCCTCCTCTTTGTGTATTCTCGGTTGTTCTCTCCTGTCATGAACACAGAATATACGAAGGATTTGGAAACTTTGCAAAATGAAGTTTTAAAATTATTTTAAAATGGAAGATATTCACCAGGTGGCAGTACAATCGATGGTAATTTAAAAATCCAAGACAAATGATGAATGAAATATATGTAACATTGCTTAATTTTTATTTATTGGAATGTTAGAGCTAATAGATCACAAGAACAAAGTCTTTTATAAGTAAAACACCTAACAATCGAATTGCCTCCTAAAATATCAAATTGTTCCCCTGTGGGGCGTATGCCCCACGTTGGGAATCACCTTCTTAGAGGTAATTGTTTTCTTTATATATATAATTGTATAATAGTAGATAAACGATATTTATACTCACATTTTAATTTGTTTTAACTGGAATAATTTAAAGATATATGGTAATTTTCTAAGAGCAACTTAGATGTGGCATAAAATCGTAAGTATGAGGCACCGAGTGAGGATCGAACTCACTATTCAATTTTAATGATTCTAGTGAAACAAGCTTGCTAAACGTTACACCACGTTGAGGTGCCTAATTTTAAATATATATGGTAATGACAATATTAACCGTTTCTTCATAATGAAACATTTGGCATTTATCTATATTTATGAGATGAGGTAGTATTTACACTATTTACATTATTTGGATTATTGTCCTCATCTTCATCAGTGGGTATAGACGTTGGTTATTTCCTGTTACTTGACCCAAAAAGTAGTGAATTCAATACCAGGCTGCAGTAGCGGTGAACAAGTAACTTGCAGGGTTCAAGGGAGATAACTCATGACTTTTAATCGAGGATTTACGCAAGTAATGATAATGATATACCCCGGTGATTGTATTAAAGGGTTCGGTTCGAAATTCCTAGCATCTGAAGAAGGTCGTAGTGTACAACGACCGAAACGTCGTACAAATGGCAACAAAGATGAGAACAATAGTTCGAATAATGTACATACCGTAGAAATATTAGACATTCATTGACCGAGGAGTTTTTCAGGAAAAGTCCAGTAGCCGTTATAGTTCTTTCCAGTACTGATGTTTGTCGGTTTTCCTTTTCTAATCTTTTGTGCGTAGTAATATGAAAGGGATGTGCAGTGGATATCGGCTCGGAACAATAAATCGGGGATCCGAGTTCGAATTTCACTTGAATTCGTTGCATTCACTTACGCACAAATACGTCTATTCCTTCCAGTTATGGATTAAATAACAGGACAGGTTGGCTTCTTTAGCTTTGTCGACCACAGAAAGCAATAGCAACCTACTGCAGGATAATCTTCTGGCCAGTCTGTTATGTCTCTTTCGAGACATGATCGCCCAGCCTATTCTATGTTCAAGTTATATATCTCCTATACTAAATTTGTTAAAAACAGTCCAGACAGTGATTTCTCTTGGATTGATATTTTTCATAAGCCTTTTCCTTATTTAGTTTAACGACAACACTTGAAAATAACTTCTGCAATTTATTTTTCGGTCATAAAAAGAAAATAAGTTATTCATAAAATACTATTTTTAGAATTGAGAATTCCGTTCTTAACTGTGTATCTTCCAGCACTCTTATCTATCCATCTTGTTAGCATTTGGTGAAAACGTACTTTGTCACCAGAAACAAGAATATCGTGTAAGTACATAAACTTAAGTGGTCGTAGACGGCAGCAACTTTAGAAGTTGTAGATTGAAGTAGAAATGCTGTTTGCCATGACATTAAGATTTACTGTACAGTCAGTGGTAAGGGACCGATTTAGATAAACGAAAGCAACCACCAAACGAACGCGGGAAAAAATTTGACTGTTTAGAAATCGGGGAGCCGAGTTCGAATTCCAGCTGAATTCATTGCAATCACTTACGCGCAAATACCCTTGGGAAAGGTATTAATCCGCCTATTCCTTCCAGTTATGGGTTACATAACAGGACAGATTGGGTTCTATAGCCTTGGTCGGCAACCAGTCTACCGCAGAAAGCAATGGCAACCTACTGCGGGATAATCTTCTGCCCAGTCAGTCATGTCTCTTTCGAGACATGATCGCCCAAGCGTGTATCACGTATGGCACTCAACTGAATACACCCAATCTGGTGCTGATAGATATCAGGTCAGAATGAGAAGTCGGAGGGCCGAGTTCGAATTCCAGTTGAATTCGTTGCATTCATTTACGCGCAAATACCCCTGAGAAAGGTATTAAGCTATCTCTTCTCCTCCCCCAGCTATGGGTTGAATAGCAAGACGTATTGGGTTATAAAGTCTTGGTTGATAACCAGTCTATCGCAGAAAGAAATGGTAACCTAGTGCGGGAAAATTTTCTACTTAGTCATGGATCGAAAGAGACATGATCGCCTAATCGTGTATGGCACTTAACTGAGTGACTGAATGCACCCAAATTAACAACAATAATAAATATTATAAGCATATATTTTTATTAATTATATGTTTTTCTTGATTTTAACCATTTCACCCCAAGCCAGGCGAAACCGCTACTAGTGCGCAGGGGGTTACAGTGTGAGAAAAGACTGGGTACAGTGGGTGTCGAAGAAAGGATAAGAGAAGGATGGGAATCCAGGAGACAGAAGATAAGATTTGACGTTGCATTTAAATTTTAGGAGAAAGTAGCTATCAGGGAAGCAATTAAAAATCAACCAAATGCAACCGTCACTTCTACTCCAACAGCTACTTTTCTCGCATTTACCGCCTTTGGAACTCCTTTCCGTATACTTTCCTTAATGGCTCCAATCTCCAAGAATTTAAATGCAATGTCAATTGCCATCTCTTATCCACTTGACTCCAGTCCTTCTCTCGTCCTTTCCCCATCACCCCGTGTATCTTGTTCTCTTCCTTTCTCACTCTACCCTCGCAACTGTCTTGACACTGATATTCCCATTCCTTCTCTTGCCCTTTCTCCGAAAACCCCAATAACTGGTTCGTCTTTCTCTTCGCTCTCCTCCTGCTTAAACTTTCACTCTTCTTTTATGTAGCCCTCTGCGCACCAGTGTCGGTACCGCCTTGCTAGGGGTGAAAGGATTTTAAAAAATGGAAGGGAGATCCATAGGCGACTAGTGCGAGAAAAGAAACGTTAGAGTAGAAGAGGAAATTACATTTAACTTTATCAACGGTAAAAGGCATGCCAACCCGGATGTCAATCTAGTAGCATTCTTATATTCTTGTGGGAGGGGCAGCTATAAATAGCACTCGTGAGAGGAGTTGCTATGAAAATATTTGTAGAAAAGACAGAGGGAATCCACGTTTTTTCTTTATAACTTATTTTCTTTAAGACAAAACCCTTCAACCCTCCCCTGACCCTTGTCTCGTGTTTTTCGTCTGATGAAATTGTACACCTTCCCCACGACCCTTGAATATTGCTTTTCGTCTGCTGAAATTGTACTTCCGACAGGAACTCAGTCCACACAGGGGTTGACAAGACAGACGACTGATATTTCGTCTGTCGAAATTGACTTTTCTCCGGATGAGGTGATTCGAAATTTATTATTTAATAAATATTTGTATATATTTTGCAATTGAATACACTAAACTCTTTTCGTGGATCAGTTTTAATATTTTATAATTTTTTTATATTATATTACTAGGAGCCACTTTCTTATCACAGATTGTCTACTGTCACTATATATATATATATATATATATATATATATATATAGTCATCCGCAGACAGATCTGTTTCGCTGCATCACAGCTCATCAGTACGGTTAGAATTGGCGTCAGTCGGCTATTCTACCTCTGAGCTACGGGCGCTTGGTAAAAGCAGTCAGACTTTTTAGCGTGTATAGTGTCATTATATACACCTATATATATATATATATATATATATATATATATATATATATTGTCATATATTACATTAGAATATGTGATAAACTACTACAAAATTGTACATTTTGTTTCGACATTAAAAGAATAATGTTTCATTAGGTATTTAAAAATTATGGTAATAAATATTTGTATTTATTTATTTTATATATATATATATATATATATATATATATATATCGTCTAAACAAGACATAATTGAATGTAATCGTAATCGTACGCTTAATCGTACGTTTCGATTTTTAGTTTTTAACTACATAGTAAAATTAAAAATTTACCGTAATATTTTCAACAGTTATATATTTTATAGAATTTTTGTTGGTTTAGCTTTATATCCATGCGTTTGAATACGCTTTCTGAATTAATAAAAATTAAAATAATATAAAGCTCACTTTTAAAACAATTTTACAATTTAATAAGAAAGAATGAAATTGAACTAACTCAATTTATGTATTTTTTCAATTTCTGTAAGGTTTATTCACAATTCACATTATTCACATTCACAATTAATTTTAAAGTTGATGGAACTAGGAAGTAAATTATTTTAAATTTTGAAAGCTGGATTTGAGTAGCCTGTTGTTGAGTGATTTAGAAACACGTGGAAAGGAAAAAATTGGGCACTGAAAACAAATGTGAATTTTTTCCTGTAAGGGGGACAACTCTTGAATCACGTGACCTTTAATGTTAAATATCACGTACGGCCACCCGCACAAATAAAATACGGGTGATCAGCATGAAAACAAAAAAATGTATTAATTATTATTAAAATAGATGGGGTCGATTATTTGTATTAAGCTTTTCAATTTTTGATTAGTAAATATAGTCTTCAAGCATTAATTTAACACCCTAGCGTTAACGATGAAGCAGAAAATTTTAAAAAAATTTTGTTTATAAATTTAATAAAAATGAAAACAATTCTCGTAAAAATTCATTATTCATTGATAATATTTTCAGACTATGATACCCTTAATATATATATTTTTATAAAAACTATTAAAATTTTATCTACATTAAAAATGGCATAGTTTTATTACATTTTTGTTTTCACAATTTGGAGCAGATTTTCTACAAATGAGGTAATTTAGAAAAAAGACAAAACAGTTGATTACCATTCCCCAATGACTTCTGAATTCAATTAATATTAGGTTTATGGGGAAACGATCTCGAATTTCTAGACATTTGCGGAAATTAATTAGTGGGGAGGTAACATATGTAAAAAAAAATTTTTTTTACCAAGATTTCCTAAAAATAATTATTTAAAAATGATTTCAGTTATTTATGAATAAATCATGAAATTTTCATCAAAATCCAACCAATATTTCATTTTTGTAAGAATTTCCAAATTAATGTGTTTTTTATCGACAAAAAAGTAACTTGCGTAATATTAAGTTTACCGTAATAAACCCTTGTAAAAATTACGTCACTTATGGACGAAAGAAAAACAAGATTTTATACCAAAATTTCGAACGTGTTCGAAAGAATTAAAACATTTTTAAAAGTAAATAAAAAAATACTTTCATCTATCCTCTTAATAATAACATAAATATTTTGCCGATAAAACTTGGGGCCTTTTTTCTTCATACAATGCTGTTTTTTCAGCGATTTATTGGAGATATCTTTCAACATGCTCTTCTTGTCAGTGTATTTGAAGTCATTTCTCAATTATACGTTGAACATTTCATTAGAAAAAAAAGCTAACAAATGGTTTATAGCTACGGATTTATGGTCCATCTTTCTATAATCTTCCCGTTAGGATAGATAGATAGATAGATAGATAGATAGATAGATAGATAGATAGATAGATAGATAGATAGATAGACCGTTATAAGATAGATAGATAGATAGATAGATAGATAGATAGATAGATAGATGAACAGACTGAAAGATAGATAGATAGATAGATAGATAGATAGATAGATAGATAGATAGATAGATAGATCTGAACAGACAATGATAGATAGATAGATAGATAGATAGATAGACAGATAGATAGATAGATATTAAGAGACCGTTATAAGATAGATAGATAGATAGATAGATAGATAGATCTGAACAGACAATGATAGATAGATAGATAGATAGATAGATAGATAGATAGATAGATAGATAGATCTGAACAGACTGTATAGATAGATAGATAGATAGATAGATAGATAGATAGATAGATAGATAGATCTGAACAGACAATGATAGATAGATAGATAGATAGATAGATAGATAGATAGATAGATAGATAGATAGATAGATCTGAACAGACTGTGATAGATAGATAGATAGATAGATAGATAGATAGATAGATAGATAGATAGATAGATCTGAACAGACTGTGATAGATAGATAGATAGATAGATAGATAGATAGATAGATAGATAGATCTGAACAGACTGTGAGATAGATAGATAGATAGATAGATAGATAGATAGATAGATAGATCTGAACAGACTGTGATAGATAGATAGATAGATAGATAGATAGATAGATAGATAGATAGATAGATAGATAGATAGATCTGAACAGACAATGATAGATAGATAGATAGATAGATAGATAGATAGATAGATAGATAGATAGATAGATAGATAGATAGATAGATAGATAGATAGATAGATAGATAGATAGAGACCGTTATAAGATAGATAGATAGATAGATAGATAGATAGATAGATAGATAGATAGATAGATAGATAGATAGATCTGAACAGACAATGATAGATAGATAGATAGATAGATAGATAGATAGATAGATAGATCTGAACAGACTGTGATAGATAGATAGATAGATAGATAGATAGATAGATAGATAGATAGATAGATAGATAGATATGAATAGCGTGATAGATAGATAGATAGATAGATAGATAGATAGATAGATAGATAGATAGATAGATCTGAACAGACAGTGATAGATAGATAGATAGATAGATAGATAGATAGATAGATAGATAGATAGATAGATTATATGTATATGCATGACTAAATAGGTTTAAACTGCCTTAACTATAACTATACACTTGTCCTTAAATACATAACACGAGTGTCAGAGAAAGCAAAGGTGAAAATGAGAATGGGGGTAAAGAAAGAAAACCACACTATTCTTTGAAAGAATTTGTTGCTACGTGACCCCCTCTTGCTAAACTCAAACGATATACCATTCTTTCAGCTCGTAGCAACGGAGTATAAGATACTGCACCCTACTCTTGTTGTGTTATGTGTTGCAGAGATTCATAACGTAGGGTGCAGTACTAATCAGATACGAAAGGGACAGGAGCACTAAATTGAGAAAGAATAGTAAATAGAAAATAGGGCAATGATTTTTTTTTATATTTCCTTCTTTTTTGCTGTCTTATTTTTTTCTTCTATTTACTTGTATTTTAAGGAGCTCTTCAAAGAGGGTATGTCCCAATAGCTAAATACCACTTAAGCGTGCCTTTTGCTACGAAATACGTACCAATAGAAAGTTTTTGGCTCGATAAACAGATATAAACAAGCTGATATATATATATATATATATATATATATATATATATATATATCAGCTTGTTTATATATATTTATATATATATATATCAGCTTGTTTATTTATATTTATATATATATATATACTTAGCCAATCCTAACCACAAAGCAAGCACATTTAAACTATTGCCTAGACCGATAGAATTTCCTCGACCCGCAAAATATATATATATATATAATGACAGGCATTCTTGAAAGACTTTAGAAGCAAAGGGTGCCACGCGTTTAGGCAATAACCATTTCGCCGGAATGGACTATCCCAAAAACTTTGAATCTAATCAGCTAGAGTGGGGCTTAGCGGCAATGTGGGTGTCAGACGGAGGGTTGGTACGTCACCTTTTAACGGGATTGGTCCCGATTCCTCCTTTAGTCAGTTTTTAGCAACGGCGTTTCTTTTTGTTTTATTACTTGGTAAGGTAGGCAAGAACGACTGAAATTATTCTGTTTCATTTTAAAATTATTTCGAAAAGAATAATCATTTAAATGGCGAAGATAGATTATTTACCGATAGTAATCACTATGTCAATGAACGAAATGCTAATGATAATCAGGAGACGAGGGAGGAATAAAGACGATGTTGACAGAAGAAACAATATATGATTTGCCAATAATGATTGCCATGTTAATGAATGAAATGCTGATGATGATTTTGATGATCTTGAGACAAGACAGGTGTAAAGATGATGTTGGCAGAAGGAGTAATATACGATTCACCAATAATGATCGCCATGTCAATTAACGAAATGCTAATATTAATCAGGAGACGAGGGAGGAATAAAGACGATGTTGACAGAAGAAATAATATATCATTTACCGATAGTGATCCCCATGTTAATGAATGAAATGCTGATGATGATCTTGAGACAAGAGAGGGATAAAACGATGTTGACAAAGGAAAATAGATGATTTACTGATAATGATCGCTATGTCAATGAATTCAACACTAATGATGATGAGGAGAAGAATAGAGAGAATGTTGACAGGCGGAACAATGTAATGATCAAAAGAAAATAAAGCGTTTTAAAGAAACACTGCTGATGATGACTATGATGATGGTGTCTTGATTTTAATCTATGTTAATGTTGATGATCATGTCGGCTTTCTTGCTTCAATTATATTAATAATAGTTACACTTACTATCAGCCTTTTCTTGCTCTCAATATTAGAATTCTGATGAAGGCGGTTTTCCGATAATTATGATAATGACGATAGATTTCTTAGTTTAATTATGAAGATGATGATTATGATGGTGGCTCTCTAGTCTCAATGCTAGTGTTAATGCCGATGTGAGGATGATAGATTTATTGTTTTAATTATGCTAATGGTTAAAATGGTTGTAATTGCTATTAAGGTGCTGACCGTTTTGTTTTCTAATGTAATTAATATGTGATGAATATGCATACACCTTGGTTCCCCGTCACAGTAATGTGACTGGCTGGTATCAGCCATAAATACAGACGAAGGCGAGGACACATAGAGGTCTATGTCCATAGGTCTACGACTAGAGGCCTACAGATTTTTGACTAAAAATCTACGTCAAGAGGTCTACGATTAGAGGTCTACAGGTCTTCGACTAGAAATCTACGTCCATAGGTCTACGACTATTGGTCTACGTCTAGTGCAAAATTTTACAAAGCAAGTAAGCAAAGATGAACTCATTCGAAACACCATAAATTTTCTTCATTCTTTCATTGATGAAACTGCAGTATAGGTAATTATTAAATATTTATAAATTCATTTGATGCACATGTTATTGTTCAATATTAACAAAAGAACCATTCTATTTTCATTTACAATTATTCACTTGGCAATAAATAATACAAAATAGTATGAAATACATATTTTTTTTAAACACGAGTGGCCTAATAATTATGGGTTGTAGAATATTATAGTCATCCGCAGACAGATCTGTTTCGCTGTATCACACCTCATCATTACGGTTAGACTCTGATTGCTTTTAACCCAGGCTTGAAACCCGACCGAATCTTCGTAACTGATGTAATGAATAGGTAATGAATATGCATACACCTTGGTTCCCCATCACAGTAATGTGACTGGCTGGTGTCAGCCAAAATACAGACGAAGGCAAGGACACATAGAGGTCTACGGCCATACGTCTACAACTAGAGGCCTACAGATTTTCGACTAAAGATCTACGTCAAGAGGTCTACGACTGTTAGTCTACATCTATTGACTACGCCTACGTCTCAGGATACTGCATACGACGAGTACCGGTCCATTACGGCCACTTGCTAGATTGTCCTACCCGGTTACATTTGCCTAAACAGCTTAACTGCCCGGAATGATATATATATCCCTTTCCGGGACATATCATTGTCATAATTAAGATGAAGATGTCATTTAGATCATCATGATGATGGTGGATTTTTTAAAATCGTGATGATGATGCCTTTGTCATTTTAAAGTTGATGATAATGATGAACTTGAAGACTAACTCATTTATTGTTTTAATTATGACGATTGTTGTAATTGCAATAATGGCGTTGATTATTGTCTTGTTTTCATCTAAGATTATGATGATTATGGCGCTCAGATGGTGGTGATGATAATGAGGTATTCTGGTTTACTGTAGTTTTTACGATAATGATGATTATGGATTTCAAGTTTTGATCATCATGCCGATAGTTATTTGATGGTATTAGATTTATTCTTTTAGCTATGATGTTGGTGATGACGGATGTAATTGCTATGATGATGCTGATAATTGTCTTGTTTTAATCATTAGAATTAGGATGAATACGACTTTGTGATGATGATGATGATGATGATGATGATGATGATGATGATGATGACAACTACTAGCAGTATAGCCGTTGCTGTAATGAAAGCTTTAAAACTAATCCATGGTCCTGGAGCTCAGACTCTTTGGACGTGGGCACGAAAGACTAAAAAGCAATCGTTGTTTCCAGTTAAAGCGAAAACGTAGACTGAAAGAAAAATGAATGGATGTAAGTTAAATTTGGATTTCCTGGTATCGATATCAAATTTTCTGCGCTATTGTAAGAACTGCAACCTTGAAACTTCTGAATATCGTTTCTTATGTCTTTGTCTATGAGTGTATCAAATTTGATTAAAATCGAACCACTCCTTCTATAACCCGGTTTTTTCGATTATCGATTTTCGATATTTGTCGGGAATACCTCGACACAAAACCTAGCTAAGAACACTCACAGATGCTTATAGTACAACTGTGTAAATTTCCAAGAAAATCAGTTCAACCGTTTCGGAGTCTATAGGTAACGGACACACACACACACACAGACACCCACACAGACAAAGTTCCATTTGTAAATAAGTTTAGATTTAGAGTAGTGAAGATTTCAAGGGTTTTAGCAAGCTAACGTTATTTTTTGTTTTATACCACTGCTTTTTGTTTCATTTCTTGCTTATATTGTCTCCTTTTATCTTTTAGTTCAATTAATATTATCCATTTTTATTATACCCTTGCTCTTTTGTCTCATTTACATGTATCTTCCCTTTTCTTCCCTTATCTCAGAGAATTCCTTCATGATACAAAGATTTAAATGCAGTTGTTACGCTTATAAGTTTCTACTAACTTTTCAAATTTTCACTCGCTGTCATTCGATATCCAACCAGCAATCTTGTCTCTCTTTGCTTTCATTTTGTCTCCATCTCTTTCCTTTCTTTCTATTTGTATATCGATTTATTTTCCCTTCACCTGCTTTTCTTTTCTCTTTTCTCTAATGTTATTCCCCACGACCTTACCCACTTCACTCTTTTCCTCTTTTTCATCTTCTTCGCTTTTCTCAATTTCTTGATTTTATTGTTATGTAGGTTTCTCAGGCAGAAAGCGTAACATTCTGGCTCAGACGGACCGTGGATGCTAGTCCGGAAATCATAACGATCGTATATCTAAGGAAATAGAATAATACTATAGAAGAAGAAGAAGAAGAAGAAGAAGAAGAAGAAGAAGAAGAAGAAGAAGAAGAAGAAGATAATGATGATGATGATGATGATTTAATAAACCTACGTTTCTTACGTATATGGGCATGAGTGTATGCTTGAATGCGTTTGCAAAAGTAAGAAAGTTATTTTATTATGAAAATTGAGACCGGCCTTATCTTCCAATTGAATTGATTTAAAAAAGGATAGATAGATAGATAGATAGATAGATAGATAGATAGATAGATAGATAGATAGATAGATAGATAGATAAAAATTGGCTTATATAGATAGATATTATACATAGGTATTATCCCCTGTTTCCTGTTCAGGTTTTGGTTTCCGGTTCCTTTAATTAACTTCTCATTGACTTTCACATTCAGCAGATCCTTACGTTTTAGTGGCATTATCGTCTAGTTTGGGATAGATAGATAGATAGATAGATAGATAGATAGATAGATAGATAGATAGATAGATAGATTATATCAAACGCTTCTGATTATTATGTGTATTTTTTTATTCTGTATATTTTACTACACGTGTTTCGGGTCCTGTGACCCTCTTCAGGCAAAGAATGGTTGGTCGTACATATATAATTTATTTACTCATACAATATATATATATAGAGAGAGAGAGAGAGAGACAGACAGACAGACAGACAGAGACAGAGAGAATGAGAGAGACAGACAGACTGCCAGACAGACAGAAAGATATTGTGTGGTGTGTGTGTGGGAGGGATGATAACTAGATACTTAGCGTGAGTATACAACTGAATGTGCACATTCAGTCAGTTAAGTGCTATACGTGGTACACGCTTGGGTGATCATGTCACAAAAGAGACATGACTGACTGGGCAGATTTCTCGCGGTAGGTTACTATTACTTTCTGCGTTAAACTGGTTGCCAACCAAGACTATAGGATCCAATCTGTCATGCCATTTAACCCATAGCTGGAGAGAGAGATGTCGGATTAATAGCTTTCCGCGTAAGTGAATGCAAGGAATTCAACTGGAATTCGAACACGGCTCACCGATTTCCCATTCCGAGCCGATATCAACTGCACCACAAAGCACCTGCAGATTACAGTAATTGAAACCCGGCCTTCTGCCAATTCATCTTTTATACGCCATGTTCCTTCAGGAGGTTGATGATCATAGTTCTCTCCAACTTTCTGTTATTTGTTACTTTTAATAACTTTTTTTTTCCATGTTAAGCCATCCTCTTAAAAAAAAAGAAAAAACGCGTAAAGCACTGTTTCTCGCCCGCTTCTGTTGTGTTCATTATGCAGCATGAGTATTAGATTCTCCAGGCCTACTTTCCCGCCTGATGCATCCCAGAACTTTCAACACTTTCTGATTTCTTGTAGTTTTTGTTTTTCTTAAAACTTACTTCGTGCTCAAATATTCTGTCCATAGTATTCTCCGCATCCATCAAACGAACCAAATCTCTGTCTGACCATAAAAATTAGTATATAACAGAAGGAAATTAAACATACAATAAGCTGAGCTAGGGGTAGTTTCGTACAATCCAAAACATTAACCTAAAACCTAAATCATGTCCTTGACCTCACCCTCTCAATCGACCTCAAGTGGAAAGACTGTATCAAATCTATATCTGAATTTACTGATAGAAATGTTTGGTCACTCTGTAGGATTAGATAGTTTTTCTCATTAGAATCCATCTTGCAAATTTATAAATTTACCATCCATCCGTGTATTGTGTTACGATTTCTGGCCGGGTGCTCCTGCTGTTCATCTCAAGGTTCTCGACACAATCCAAGGGAGGATTTGCAACGTAATCTTGGCGTGACTTGTAGCTCCCTTTCAGTCACATTCTCACCTACGAGATGTTGCTTCCCTTTGTTTTGTTTTTTCTACAAATATTTTCACGGCTTCTGTTCTAACAAGCTTCATTTCCTGGTGCCCCGACGATATGAAATTACTCGTGCTATTGCGTTGGCATCAAGTTCCCACCATTTTACCATCAAAACAGACAAATGTAACCGCCACTTCTACTCCATCAGTTTCTTCCCTCGCAGATCCCATCTGTGGAACTCACTTCCGTATACTTGCTTCCCTGATAGCTAGAATTACCAAAAGTTTAAATGCCACGTCAATTGTCATCTTCAACCTTCTAAATCTCATCCACCTCCCTTTCGCCGGTATCCCTTGTACCCTGTTTTTCTCTCTCTGTAACCCCTTGCTCATCAGTGGCAGTCCTGCCTTGCTTGTGGTGAAACGATTATAAAAAATGTTCTTAAATATTTTCGCTAGATCGAAATTTTTATGTGGATGCCATGTATAGCGACAAACTCATTTAGAAATAAGTAAACTGTCAGTTTTATGCAATAACTTTCTCAGCTCAAGAGTTACAATAGTTTGGAGTGAATGAAAACTGTTGGTCCCAGCAATTACCAACTTTCTTCGAACTTTGTAGACTGTGTAAAATAGATATCATATGTAACGCAAATAAAATAATAATATAATCAACATTTCTGATGTTCCCCACTCCCTCAAACAAAAGGCTAGAAAGTAAGTTCTCCTCAATACTAGAAAGAGCAACAACAGTCACTGAACTTCAGAAGCATATTTTCTTGAAAATCTGTTTTAATAGAAAGACTTTATAAATTTCAACGGACAGTAGTATTATCTACTATATAATAATTTCCGTTGTGTATTTATTTACCCTATAGTGGAAAGAGAAAATAATAAACTTCAGTTACTAAACTTCCCTTACACATTTTAATAATCTATACAAAAAGAAAATTAGTTCAGGGGTAAAACTAATTAATCCGTTCTTTTAATACTATCTTTATTAGTCTTGTTTTGTTTAAGCCTTTCTTTCGAGTTTGACTTTATCGTCGCAATCTTTGTCGCTACTCTCTGTAATTACCTCAGATAAAAAATTGCTCATTCCTGTTTGAATCCGAGCTTAGATCTGTAATGGTTTGTCTGACTCTGCCTATTTAAAGGAAGAAAATATGAATCAAAAGCTATGTTTGCATTTAGTAAAAGGAAGAGGAAAACAGGAAAGAACGAAAGAATGAATGAATGAAAAAACAAAGAAAGAAATGAAGAAGAAGATTGTGGAGGCTATAAATTTCTCGTTGGTTTCATTGAAATGGGAAGATTTGTCAGTTTTTAATCTTTTCATTTGTTCCCTCTTATTTCTGCATTCATACTTATGGTCGGTATTGCAATATTTTGTTAAAATTATTAAGCTCAAATATTTAACGATGCAATCGGAGAATTTTATAGTCGCAAAATTCACAGGGAACCGATTCAATCATTAATTAACTTAAGAATTCATAAGAAAACTAACATATTGTTGAATCCTTTAAAGAGATTACAAACAGACAAAGTGGTACTCAAGTGAAAAAACAGCAACACGTGCGTAGATGAAAGAGAGGTTTATTGTAAAGAGAATACACTACAGCAAAACAGGGAATCTGATGGCAGGCTAGTAATTTGCGGGAAGCTTCACTTTCGATACTGGTGGGGTTGGAGATACTTCTATCAGTACTGGTGGAGATATGGAAACTGGTATTTCGAATGCGTCATATATTACGTCCATTGATAATTCATCACTAGGCGTGACATCTTTCGTGTGGCTTTGTCTTAACTGATTTAAGTGTCTCTTACATTCAAATCTTCTTTCTTTGATGATGTATATCAGACTGCCAAGTCTTTTGGTGATACTTCCTTTTTCCCTGAAGCTTTTACAACCTATATAATTTCTGAAGAAAACTCTGTCTTCTGAAGAAAACTCTGGTTTGTAAAATTTGTTCGAAGAGTTTTCTTATTCTACCACTCTTTTTGTTGCACTTAGGCAACAGCCTGTTAAACACTGACCGAATGTTTCTCGCGAACATCAGTTCGGCTGGTGATAAGCCTGAATCTATGTTCAGATTGGAAGTAATTCTGTAAACGACTAAAAACTTTTATATCTTTCTTTCATCAGTGTCCATGCCTTGATTCTTTCTTAGAGCTCTTTTAAAATGTCTACAAATCTTTCTTCTTGCCCATTTGATCTCGGGTGCTAAACAGAGGTCGTAATATGGGGTATGAGCAAAGATGTGCAGGTATCTTTAATTCTCTGCTGGTAAATTGTGTTCCGTTGTCACTAACTAACTTAACCGAAACAACTAAAAAGCTTGTTTAATACATTTATAGTATTTGCGGATATCGGATAAAATTCCGGTCACGGAACATCCATTTTAGGACATGGCTGAATTTTCATTGGTGGTGCTTTTGCCGCAAGTTGACAATCTCTACACCCTTTTACCATTTTTCGATCTCCTGGTCCATCCTAGGCCAATGCGTATAGCTACGCATTAATGGTTGCATTCTTGGCATGCCCGGATGACCTCTATGAAATTCCTTCAAGATTTTCAGTGTATATTCCCACTCTATCTGCATATAATAGCATTTGCTCGCAGATTGAGAAAGGTGATATTTTAGATCGTTTTATGTTTTTCTTTCAGCCATACCTGTTTCTTCATTTCTTTAATAAATTCATCTTTCTCAGCTGCTTTTTTATATTTTCTATAGTGACTCCCTAATTGTATTGCATAGTTTTACTTTTTCATCCCTTAAAGCAACTATTACGTGTCTTCTAATGGTTTTGGAATCAACCTGTGTCCTAGTTTAATTGAGAGTAGGTATTTCATCTTAAAGTCGTAGTTTAAGAAGATTATACCCCAGCTGTAACCTGTTAGCAGTGTGCGTGTGTATACCCTTTCTTTATCCAAAAATTGTTAACAAAGTTCTATGATCCGTCTGTAGTGTAAATTTTCTTCCGTGGATGAACCTATGAAATTTTTTAACCTCGTAAATTATGGCCAGGCTTTCTTTACTCGAGCTGGCTATAACTTCATTTGCAGGAAGCAGGGTTCTAGAAGTATGGGCTTTGTAGTCCCATCTTCAAACTTATGTAGAACTACCGCTCTGATCTCAAATTTGCTAGCATAAAATACTACATTTGTTTTTTTTAGGGTTAAAATGGGCTAACGATAAATCTGATATAAGAAATGCTTTTTATTTTCTAGAAAGCATCTTCGCATTCTTTAGACCAAATCCATTTTGCACCCTTTTTCAATAAGTCATTCGGTGAGGCTCTAAGATCATACATTTTGAGAATGTAGATAAAATAGTAATAGGCCAAGCCTAAAAACGCCTTGAAGATTAGTGACGTTGTTTGGTGTTTTTTAATAGTTTCGGCCCTTTCCGGGTCCAGTTTTCTTCCTTTCTCATCGAATATTTGCGCAAAATATTTGATCTGATATATGAAGAACTCTCATTTATCTGAACTTAACTTGAAACCATATTCATCAATCTTCTGAAATACTGCCTTGATATGTTTTTGTGCTGTTCGTTGTTTTCGCTCTTTAGCAATATGTCATCCGGGTGCGCTATGGCAAATTCTAGTCCAGCTAACATGGTGTCCATTATTTATTGAAACAATTTTTGGAACCACCCTTAACCCAAACGGGGGACGATTTAGCTTGTAGAGTTCCCTTGTGTTAATTGCTAATAACTTTGAGCACTGTTCATCCACTTTCACTTATAGAAATGCGTCAGACAGATCTGTTTTAGAAAACACTTTGCCACCATTCAACTTAGAAAAAATACTCTCCGGCGAAGGTAACGGCTATGTATATGTGGTCTTGCAAACAGTCATTTAATCCAGTTGAAAAATCTGCACAAACTCGGATCTTTTTGCTCTTTTTACTTACATAAACTGTAGGCGGAGTCCAATCTGAGTAGTCATCATTAGAAATTATACCCATTTTCTCTAACCGTTCCAGTTCTTGATTTACGGAATCTAAAGCTGAAAACTATACATGCCTTTTTGGTTTGCATACTGGTCTTTCTCCTTCATTTGGGTCTGCTACATTCGATCTCTTTTCCTAATTCCTAGGTACCTATAGACTTTCTCTCGTTCCAGTTCCCTAATATTTCTAACAAAATCTAGATATTTTGAGTGGGTGTCTGTAATTCTCTCTTTCTTGATTGTTACCATTTCATATTTATCTAATCCGAAAACCCATATCGATGTTATCAGTGATATATTTTACATTAATGATGAAACTCTTCAACTCATTGTCGTATTTGATAAATAATTCGATATCATTCATGTAGAGCAGCTTATTAAATACTTTCTTGTTTACTTTTTATCCATATATATATTTGTTTAATTCTGGCAAAAGGGGATTAAGGACATCCAATAAAGCAGGAGTGGGTGGTAAATTGGTATGATGTAGGAACACACACCCAGAAACGGTTACATACATAGGATCTTTAACAATTTTATGACATACATAACACATGTTGGTTGGTTGTTATGTTTTTATGGCATATCGACCTCGGCGGGTCATTTATTGCCAACTAAATTTTATTTTTATTTATTGCTGGTAATACATTTTTCTTTCAACAATTTATTATTGTTTCTATATAAGTTTTGTGTCTAGTAATACTTTTTTTCTTTTCGGGTATCAAGATTCATTGGGATTTGTTTTTAAGAGCAGGGTCCCTTAAGTCCTACCCTTGTTATTTAACCCATAACTGGAGGGAAGGGACGGATTAATACCTTTCCCAAGGGTACCAGTGTTTAAGTGAATGCAGGGCATTCAACTGGAATTCGAACTCGGCTCACCGATTTCTCTTTCCGAGCCGATATCCACTGCACCACAGCGCACATCCGTCACTATACACTTACAGCACCTGGTATTCCCAAGCGGTCACCCATCTAAGTACTGACCAGGCTCAACGTTGCTTAACTTCGGTGATCGAGCGAGAACCGGTGTATTCAACGTGATATGGCCGTAAGCCACATAGGACATGTAACAGATTTTTGAGACTTCATAATACACACAGATAGAATAGTGAAAGCTAATCAATGACTGAGAGAGAAAAAAAAATCAGAATGAGCCTTCTTATTAACATAACTCGGCAAAATGTAACGTATATTTGAAAATCTTCAAAAAACTAGCAAAATACAATGACCTTGAAATCTAAATCTTGAAAATGTGGAAAATGGGGACATCAATGTAGTTAGAAGCGTCGAATTGATTGGAAAACGCTCCGATGTGTTTCCTAGTAGCTCATGTCTTAACGAAATACAGAAAATTCACAGGTACATCTCACACATTACGAAGGGATTTATTTATGTAAAACATGTGTGATCTTAGGTTTTGAAGGATTTTTCTCAAAAAGATGCTTACTGTAAAATACCATTATTTAATTTTTGACCGTAGGGCTCTGATTGGGACCCGGAGAAAGATGAATATACCCGACAAATCAAAGGAAATAATAATAAATAAATAAAAATGTCTTGGAAGATTTTTCTCAAAAAAATGCTTAGGTTAAAATGCCATGATTTAATTTCTGACCTTAGGGTTCTGGTTGGGACCCGGAGAAAAATGAATATACCCGACAAATCAAAGGAAATAATAATAAACAAATAAAAATGTTTTGGAGGATTTTTATCAAAAAAATGTTTAGTCTAAAATGCCATGATTTAATTTCTGACCTTAGGGTTTTGATTGGGACCCGGAGAAAGATGAGTATACCCGACAAATCAAAGGAAATAATAATAAATAAATAAAAATAGAATAGCTATTTAAAAATCTGTGGTATCGGAAAGAAAACGCGCCCATTTCTACAGACTGGCGTCTGTATCGAAAAAATGGACTAATGAAATATGTATAAGCATTTACGGGGAAACTAAGATCATATGAAAGTATCAGAGGCAAGTGTTGATTTGGCTTCGAACCAGGTTCTCTTTTAAGCGGAACAAGCAAATTGCCCGGCAAGCTGAAAGTAAGCCACCCGAAAAAAAAAAGAAAAAAGAAAGAAAAAGAAAATGAAATTCACACAATAAATAATCGCAATTCCGAGCCGATGCAGCGTGATACACACTTGATTTTGCCCATCGGGAATTAGCCAACCTGTTTGTTCAACCCTGGTTGTTTGACATATGATTGATGCTCTTTCTGTTCATTCATAAGGTTACACTGAGTCATGCGTATCAAATTTGATTTTTAACTAACTAAAGCTACTTATTAACCTTGCTATTGACAAAGCCGACATAAGGCTAAAAAGAAACATGAGAAAAAAAACAAGATCCTCGAAGGTAGAATTTCCACCTCTCTCTCTCACTCTCTCTCTCTCTCTCTCTCTCTCTATCTATCTATATATATATATATATTTCCACGCTCTCTATCTCTATCTCTCTCATACACACACACACACTCTCTCTCTCTCTATATATATATCACTCGCACAGACAGTTTCTCTCTACATCTCTCTCACACACACACACTTTCTCTCTCTTACACACACACATACTCTCTCTTTCTCCCACAAATACATACACACATACTCTCTCTATCTCTTTCTCTCACTCTCTCTCACACACACATTGCCTCTCTCTCTCTATCACTCTCTCTTTCTCTATCTCTCTCTCTTTATATATATATATAATGATTTTCTAAGTACAGCTTAAATGTGGCACTCTCTCTCTCCCCTCATATATAGTGTATCGAGGCAGCAGATAATTTTCTAAACATATACTGTTAAATATAAGAGACAATGAATGTCTATTACGTTTAAATCATGAGCCGTTATAAATGTAGTATTTTGGCCTTAATTTCAGGTGAAAATAAAGACAAAAATTCTTCAACATTTGGATAATTTTTTATTAAGTTGGTTCTAAAGTGAGCCGAAAGCTTAGAACCAACTTAATAAAAAATTATCCAAATGTTGGAGAATTTTTTGTCTTTATTTTCACCTGAAATTAAAGCCCAAAAACGGCTCATGATTAAACATAATAGACATTCATTGTCTTTTATATATATATATATATATATATATATATATATATATATATATATATATATATATATTTTAATTCAGATACTTTAATCCAAGCGGAAAAAGCAGGAAGGTAAATTCCAAAAACCCGATCCTAATTAATATCAAAAATTTTATTTTAATATTAAAAATGATACAGGAAGAGAGCCCCATGTAATAAAATATTACAGAGCAAATATAAATTAAAAAAGGATTAATTCAATGATGTTGGATGATCATTTCGATATGAAAAGCCCCACGGGGGATAACACATCACCTCAGCAACAGAAAAAAAGGAAAGGATTTTTCTGTTGCTGAGGTGATGTGTTATCCCCCGTGGGGATTTTCATATCGAAATGATCCTCCAACATCATTGAATTAATCCTTTTTTAATATATATATATATATATATATATATATATATATATATATATATTAAAAAAGGATATATATATATATATATATATATATATTTCTCTTCTTTTCTGGAAATTAGCATTATTTTCTTTGAAAACTTGTAGTTCTGAGCTCTCCCTTATTTCTCAAATGCTGTGTCCATGTTCTACATTTATCGAAAAAAAACAATATTTTTGGAGTTTCTTTTCATTTGTGACGAAATTCCCTCTCATTCGCTAATATATATGAGATTAGATATTACAGAGCAGCAATGGAATCTTTTTTTTTGTTTCTTCTAATCATATTTTCCGAATCCTTAAGCCTCTATGCACACCTGCGAGCAGCCTAAGGATTAAACGTTGAAAGTGGAATTGGCAAGTCGAATTCAAGTCCCTATCTAGAGTGTCGTGTTCCCTTTGCACTGATCAGTCAGTCAGTTAAACGCTATACGCTCTCGATCCATGATTAAGTGGACAGAAGACTTTCCCGTACTGCAGTAGATTGCTATTACTCTCTGTTGTGGACTGGTTGTTAACCAATGCTATTGAGTCCAATCTGTCCTGCTATCTAACCCATAGCTGTAGGGAGAAGCGACGGATTAATACATTTCTCAAAGATAATCGCGCGTAAATGAATGAAACAAATTTAGCTGTAATTCAAACTCGGCTCCCTGATTTCTCGTATCCGTGCCGATATCTACTGCTCAATTTCGGAAATGCACAAATTTATTCCCTACCTCTTTTAAGTATGAGTTAAAAAATTAAACTGAGGACTCTGTCCTTGAGTGTCAACCAGTAATGCAATTAGACTCTGAAATGCGCGGGGGCGCCAACGCGAAACGACTTCACTATCGTTCCCCCAAAACAAGCATAGATTATGTCAGTCAAGTGCCATACGTGATACTCCAAAGATACATGACTGACTGGGCAGAAGATTATCCCACAATAGGTTGCCATTGCTTTCTGCGGTAGACTGGTTGCCGACCAAGGCTATAGAACCCAATCTGTTCTGTTACTTAACCCATAGCTGGAGGGAAGAGACGGATAAATACCTTTCCCAAGGGTATTTGTGCGTAAGTGAATGCAATGAATTCAACTGGAATTCGAACTCGGCTCCCCGATTTCTAGTTCCGAGCCGATATCCACTGCACCACAACAAAGGCATTCAACTAAATAAAAACTAAATGTTATCAGTAAAATATTTATGTTATTACTAAGAGGATAGATCAAAGTATTTTTTAATTATTTTTTTAAAAAAATTAATTCTTTCTAACACGCTCGAAATTTTGGTATAAAATGTTGTTTTTCTTTTGCCCGTGAGTGACCCAATTTTTAAAAGCGTTTCTTCTTCTTTTTCTTCTTCTTCTTCTTCTTGTCCCTGTCTCTTGTCGCTCTCAAAATTCTTCCTCTTGGTATCTCTCCCAAACCCCTATATGTCATCCATTTGTTCAAGCCAATCAAGTAGGTCTCATGCTGCTTTCCTCTGTCTCTGTTTCCCTCTATCCGTCCTGTGAGTATTAAGTTCTCTAGGCCCTCCTTCTTCATTACATGTCCCAGAACCCTCATCTGTCTCTTTTTTATGTTAAGTATGAGTTTTTTCTTCGTTTCCATCCTCTCCAACACCTCGTCGTTAGTCATGTGCTCAGTCTATGGATTACACAACATCCTTTTGTAAAATCACATTTCTGATGTCTCATGCCTCTCCATCACCCATGAAGAGATCGTCAAACACTCACTGCCATGCGGAAGAACAGATATCACAGAGCAGTCCAGCACTCTCTTCTTTGTTTCCAATGAGATTTCCCTGTCTTTCAGTACTGTGGTTAGCTTTTGAAATGCGTCCTTGGTCATGCCAATGCGTTTTCGGAACTCAATGACGAATTTGCCTTCCTCTGCTAGTACACTTCCCAGATACACCTCATTGTTGCTCACGTACTCGGTCTATGGTATCCTCAGCATCCTTCTGTAGAACCACATTTCTGCTGCCTCAAGCCTCTCCTACGTCCTTGAGGAGATCGTCTAACATTTACTGCCATACAGAAGGACAGATATCATATAGCGGTTCAGCACGTTTTGCTTTGTTTCCAATGAGATTTTCCTGTATTTCAGTAATCTGATTAGGTTTTGAAATGCGTCCATGCACATGTCACTGCATCTTTGGATCATCAACATCGTACTTTCTACCCTTTGTCAGAACGCTTCCCAGTTATTTAAATTACTTTACTTGTTTTATTTTAGTTTCTTCAACCTGTAGTTGGCATTTTGGGGTCATAAAGGGTTTATTAAAGAAAACGTAATAATTACGCAAGTCACTTCTTTTTTGCTGGCGAAAAAATACATTAGTTTGGAAATTCTTGTAAAAATCAAATAATGGTCGGATTTTTATGAAAACTTCAGAACCTATTCATAAAAGACTGAAATCATAAATGACACACACGCACCAATTAATTTCCTGAAATGTGAATGTCTAGAATTTGGCGAGAGTTCCCTCATATACCTAATATTAATTAAATTCAGGGTCATTAAAGAATGCTAGTTTTTTTGTTTTTTTTTTCGAAATTAGCTTTTTTCATAAAATCTGCTCCGGATTATGAAATTAAAAGTGCAATAAAACTATGCTATTTTTCTTCTTTTTTTTTTTTTTTTTGATAAACTTTTAATTGGTTTTGTAAACAATAAGGATATCGTAGTCTGAAAAGAAAGACTTTTTTCAATGAATAATGAATTTTTACAAGAATTGTAAATTGTTTCAAATCAGATTAAGGTAAGATTAATTTGTTAATTTTAATAAAATAATGTGTCAGCGAGGTATATTTTATTTTTGGAAGATTTTTTAAAACCGAGAATTGGTTTTTGTATACAAAATGTGTCGATCGATGAAAAATGGCTGAAAAATAATTTTTTTTTTAAATAAAAGTTTTTAGATCCCAATCAATATACTTTCGGTTTGAAATACACTAGAGCATTTTGCTTACTGGAATTAGTAAACTTAATCTATTGGCTTTTAATTAAAGCTAAAATTAAAGCTTCAAGAAATTCTTATTTTTAAAAATTCAGTTTAAATTTAGGTCTCGAAAATAAGTGGAGGAACCTACCAAAGATATACATAGAGAATAAAGAGAGTTGTGAGGAGTCATGTTTGCTTTCGTCTCAAAGTAACAGGATAATGAAAAAATTATTAATTTATTTTTAGCTCATTTATTTCAAAATCATCTTGCTACCAGATTTAGTTTATCGTCATACCCAGGAAATAAGTTAATGGTCATTGTTTGAAAAACAGAACGGCATAAAAAAAAATAACTATATTCTTGTGATCGACTGTGACGTAAGTAAAACTAACAATTACGGGTAATTATTATGTTAAATATTTATTTGCTATGCTTGGATAGTATTGATTACTTCTTGTGCTTAAAAATAAACACGGGTTAATTTTTGACGTGTTCTATATCGGTTACTTATCAGTGGATAAAGCAAATCACTGTGAGTCTTACGTGTCGAGAACACAAGATAATACAACACTTTGCATCCTGTAAGTAATTATGAGGCTTTTAAAAACAAACTTCGCTTCATTTTTTTTTGTTGTTGTTGTTGCTTTGTTCAAGATGAACGAGTCATTATTTTGTTGGCGCCTCATTACGCATGCGCCAGCGAAACTGCAAAGGACTGAATACTTTTCAAAAGAAAAATGTTACCCCCGCTTCTCGAAGGATCTTGTGCACGTGACAGCAAAGTTTTTGTCATGTTGCTGTCGTAAATGCAGTTCAAAGATTATTGGCATTCTATGCAAAAATGCCAGTAGTTTTTTTGTTTTTTATCTTTTCTGCAGACTCCACCCACGTCTATTGAACAGGTAAAGAGGCTCATCCCTTGTTCCCTGTTTAGGATGTGGTTTCCGTCTTTCTCTTTTCCAATCTTTTTACTCTTAAGTAGCCGTCTGCGCATCAGTGGCGTTACCGCCTTGCTTGGGGTGATATGGTTAAAAAAAAACATAAAGCTAGCATATTTTCATCTATTATTTATTCTTCACACTTGGACAACTTAATTGAACCAACTCCTTTAGTTTTCTTTCTTTTACCATACGGTCAGTTTTAGACCCACTGAAATGACAGGGTGTAATCGATATCTATTTTTTCCTCAGATTAGATCATTTGCAGTGATGTGCCGTAATATTAATCTGTTTTCGGGGTGTATGATGAAATTTATTTTCAAATATTCTGTCATCAGCCCAGACACTATTTTCTCGAATGTCGATTAGCTGTCCTACGGTCTGCGATGGACTTTAGTCCAAGGAAGTGTTCGAAAATTGTAACTGGCAAGCCTTACAGAGAGATTGCAGATATTGTTGGTACCAGCCTTTCAACTGTCGGACGTGTCATCAAGGTGAAGAAACAAACTGGATCCATCAGTCCAAAGGAAAATGTGGTCGGAAGAGAAAAAACAACGCCAAGAGACGACGTCTACGTGATCAGGGAAAGTGTGAACGATCCTAGGAAGACATTATTCATTTTGTTTCAATTAATATGCACAAAAATGTATGACATAAAACAATCTGACTTTATGTATTTATCAATCATGAAAAAGTATGTAAATGAATAAAAGACAAGAGGAAAAATTATTGATATATCCCGAAAAGGAATACAGTATAAATAGATCAGTTGAAGAATGGAACTCCACACCAGGAATAAGAAATACAGATTTATTGTACAATTAACAATAATGCACATATAGGCAAGCCACGGGTTGGAGCGGAATAGACTATCGAATAGTGGTCGTGGTTCTACCCTTCGGCGGAACCACGACTGGGTTTGTGCTCTCTGCTCGGAAGCAGAGAGCGCCCTCTACCCGAAGGCAGAGAGCTGACAGTGTCATAGAGCAGTCAGGCGAATGCCTAAGACCTTTTGTATTTACTAGCCATCCCACGCAAGGCCAGATGTGACACATGGTCATTTTATAGTGGGTATTCCCGGCTATATAGCCGGGCCAAAAGATTTCTGTCTATTTTTCCCCAGTCGTGATTCTACCCTTCGGCGGAACCACGACTGGGTTTGTGCTCTCTGCTCGGAAACAGAGAGCGCCCTCTACCCGAAGGCAGAGTGTTGACAGTGTCATAGAGCAGTCAGGCGAATGCCTAAGACCTTTTCCTTCTTCGTACCGCTCGTTACCGTCTTTTATAAAGTAGAGCACAAATAGAATATTCTCGAGGATAGCAGGATGTTCCACTATAACAATTATAAAGTTGACATGTTTCGCTGTCTAGTTTAGTTTCATCAGATTCCTTTGCTGTCGAATTAATGCGGAGTTGAGTTTCAGTTTTTTAATTCTGTGTCGTGTTTTTATTGGCTATGCAGACGTCACGTTTATATTTTAAGGCGTCTGTCTTTATGAACAGAATGAGAAAGACAATAAGAGAAGTATATAAGTCAGGGGTGGCCATACTTGTATAATGTTAGAGCCACATACAATAAAGATCAGATGTTTGAAAGATTCGAGTCATGAACAAGATTTACATATACGTTTTTGTTACATACACATTTTGTTACAAATTTTAGGTTATCGTTATACCTAGGAAATATAAAACTGCTAAACTGTGCTACTATTTTATTATTTTATATTAATTTCTGTGTTAATATGTCAAATATGTTCACCAAACACAATTTTAGTGTGATATATTTGTGGCAGACTGCTTGGGGTGTGGTAAGTGGTCTACAATAACCGTTAAGAGGGCTGTCCCACGTGTTTATAACTTGATGTTAACGATTAGCAATTTTTAAGCGCCATACAAGTCGAGGAATAATTTTAAAAAATTCAGCTTGAAAACTCGACTTGTACACTGCAATTTACGGTAATAAATTTCAGTGAACCAATAAGGAAGATACTCCTCACCAATGAAAGAATTCGTAGTAGTTTCAAATTGTTAACTTCTGAGAATCTGCATGAACTTTAATTAACAAAATTGTGAGAAAACTGTTACAGTTAATCTAACGCAGCCCAAACTATAGAGCTTCAGCTCTAAAAGTAAATTTGTTCATTTATTGAAGAAGATTTTCGTCATTGACCTATTGTATTCTGAAGCTTTGCTTTCCGCCGATATGATTCCGTGTCAAATATAGTGAATTCATTTTTCTACGTCCCTGTTGGTCACAAGTAAGAACTTCTGATTGCTTCAACCCTAGCTCAAGTGCATACCGGATCTATAGCTCAAAAGTTAAAACTGATTTATTTCTATTTGTCCGAATACCATTTCACTTAAACGTTAACTAGAACAACGTCTTAATTTTTTTATTATCGGGTTAAACGGAAATATGTTTACTTTTCTGACTATCTTTAAATCCAAATACAAACCGAACCTATATCTACCTTTTCACTACTGTTTGACTAAAATGTTAACCGGATAAATGTCTATATTTTTGTATTATCAAGTGACTCAAGTGTTAATCGGAACTGTCTACTTTATTTGCTTAACCAGAACCTATCTCTAGAACAACCGTTTAATTCAAATGTTAACTGAACCTTGACGACGTTTTTCACTAACCTTTAACTTTAAGTGTAAAACGGACCCATGTCTACATTTTTGGCATTTCAGTCAGTTAAATGCCATTCGTGATACACACTTGGACGATCACGTCTCGAAAAGAACATAACTAACCGACGTTTTCCCTCACTAGGTTACCATTACTTTCTGCAGTATACTGGCAGCCAACCAAGGTTATAGAACCCAATCTATCCTGCTACTTAGCTCGTAGCTGGAGGGAAAAGAGACGGATTAGTATATTTTCCAAGGGTATATGTGTGTAAGTGAATACAACTAATTCAAATGGAATTCGATCTCAGCTCTTCGATTTCTTGTTACGGGACGATATCCACTACACTACAATACACACAACTGTTTTATAAATCTACTTATCCATAAATTCAGTGTACTTTTTGTGTCACAAGATTTATATTCAACATTAAATACCCCCCCCCAAATAAAAGTGATATGTCATTAAATTATTCGACCTGGCTGAAAACCTTACTATTCACTTCAGCGATTCTCATATCATCATTTCAATCAACCAAGGCAATCCAACGAGATAATTTGTTTCATTCAATCAAATATTCACACTCCAATTAATTCAGTTTTCCACTTAGAACAGCACAGAATGAGAGTTTATTTAATTAGCTTTCATCTGTTTTTTTTTTTGTTGTTTTTTTTTAACCCTCTAGGGCCATTCGTATCATATTATATTAATAAGTAGTAATTAGTGGGGGATCAGTTTATTACTTCATGACAATAGAAAACCGATCACCCACTTTATGCCCAGTAGAAGCCTTAACCCTCTAGGGCCATTCGTATCATATTATATTAATAAGTAGTAATTAGTGGGGGATCAGTTTATTACTTCATGACAATAGAAAACCGATCACCCACTTTATGCCCAGTAGAAGCCTTAACCCTTCTAGGGCCATTCGTATCATATTTGATACAGTATGAAAACAAGCCTTGAAAGAAATATTTTCCTGAAAAATTTTTTAAGAGAAATATTTTATAAATTTCAAATGAAAGCAGTACTGACTGCTCAGTCAATGAATACCAAATGTTTCCTTATAGGGAAATACTGTATCAAATATGATACGAATGGCCCTAGAGGGTTAATCATATCACCCCAAGCAAGGTAGTTTACTGTCACTAGTGCACAGGGGGTTGCATAGGAGGAAAGTGATGAGAAAGAAGGACCGGTTATAGGGAGTGTCAGGAAGTGAGTAAGAGAAGGATGAGAAAACTAGTATGATGATCGTGGAATGCACGGAGAAAAGTGCATGAGAGAAAAGATGCGAGTCAGTGAAATAGGAGATGACAATTGACCTTACATTTAAATTCTTGGAGATTGTAGCTGTCGGAGAAGCAAGTATATGGAAGGGAATTTCACAAGTAGGAAGTGCTAGAAAAGAAGCTGTTAGAGAAGAAGTTGCGGTTAAATTTTATTGGTTTCACTGCAAAAGAGTAGTACCTAGTTCCTAATATAGTAGATCGAGTAAATTTATACATAGGGGGCACCAGTGAGCTAAGTTCATCTCAGCAAAAGCCTTGAAAGTATTTGTAGAAGAGACACATGGAAGCCACATTACGCCGGTGAAAAAGTGACTGCATCTGAGCTGCCAAGTCGGGCTCGATCACGTTACAGATTCTCTGCTGGATTTTGTCATGGACCCCGGAGTGAATAGCAGGGGCACCCGGACAGATATGATAGCAGTATTCAATACACAGACGGATGGTAGAGTTATATATGTGCAGGATGGATTTAGACGGGAAAAATGTCCTTGTCCTACACAGTGAACTGACCTTAGCATCGGATTTAGCTATGGATTCGATATAGTCATTCCACTTTAGGTCTACTGAGAGAGTTAACCCGAGGAGGCGCAGTGTTTTGCTTTCAGGGAGACTAGCCTGATGCAAGCTAATGGAGGGTAGGAATGATTGTCTATTATGATTAACAGGTAGCAGCTTCGTTTTGGAAGCATTAAAATTCACGGTCCATTTCTTACAGTCCACTACAGAAATATTTCTGTTGTTAGTCTGTCCATAAAATATTTTTTTTACCAATGTTCACCCTATACATGGCTCAAGAGTCACTCAAGGTAAAGGGTTACTGAAGGTGGTTGTTGTATTTATCAGTAAGAGTAAGAGGCAAGAGGGACAGTTTATGAGGAAAAGTAGGAAAGATAACGGTTAAAACTAGACTTAAAAAGGGTTCAAATTGAAGTGGTTTGGAAATCATCCACTTGGGAGTTGATTCCACAAAGTAGCTGTTCCTAGAAAGAAGCTGTTTGAATGCAACTTACTTCTTAATAGTAAGAATATGAAGAGACTTAAAGTGGTTCGCCTCAATGTACTTAGCGTGGCGTGTCGAAACTGTGAGGGTTAGAGTTGGGAGGAACTAAGGAATATAGCTTCTCAGAAAAATGTTTCATAGCTGTTGTCTGCGATGGTCGTTACTCTAAGGAAGCGCACGAAAATTGTAACGTTGAACGAACACACTGCCAAGCCTTACAGAGAGAACGCGGATATTGTTGATATCAGCCTTTTAGCTGTCAGTCGTGTCATCAAGGCAATGAAATAAACTAGGTCCATCAGTCTAAAACGTAAAGGAAAGTGCGGTCGGAAAAAACACTTACAGACGGCGTATACGTGATTAGGGAAAGTGTGAAAGATTCAAGGAAGACGTTATTCGTTTTGTTTCAATTAATTTGCACAATTTTCATCTTAAAATCCCATCATGTTAATTTTACCAAGATCTGTTGGTTTATACAAATTTAATTTTGAAAACATTTATTTGAATTATAAAATCTTATATAGTGTATATATATTTTGAGTAGTAATCATCAATAAAACATTAATTAGTTTGAGTCATAAATAATTCCCAATTTTGTCAACTCTGTTCTTCAAAAGATAGAAAACAATTACATTTTTTACATTTAGTTTTGCAAAAGCTGCTGGGAAAATGGCCGGGTCCTTGTACCGTTCCAATAAGTACCTGACTCCTCCTGATGTACAAAAGCCAGACAGGTCAGGCTGAAAATGGTGTACTGCTGCCATAGATGGGCGAGGGACTGCCCAGTCTTTACTTTCCAATCTCGATAAAGACCAAAAACCTCTCCGCGTCCTTGTAGATAGCGAATTATTTTCCACTCTACAACCCTTTTTCTCATAGACGAGATATTGCAAGCCTCTCGCTGTTCTATCGCCGTTTTCATGGTTATTGTTAAAATAAACGAGTCTCCTTAGTTCTCCCAGTCCTAACCTTCACAGCTAAGACCCGCCATTATAGCGTACTAGCCCCCATTAATTTCGTATTTCTCGGGTGAGATGTAAATTCAACTCACAGGGTTTCTTCCTACGAACGGCAGTCTTCTGAAATCGAATCCCAAGAAGATACTTCCCCAATTACTACAATATTAATCTTAGTTTTGAGGCTAGGATTAACTGTTATCTTTCAAACATTACTGCATAAACTGTACCTCTTACTGTGTAACTCTCTACCTTGTGTGGCCCTGGAGCCTTGTACAGGGTGAACATCAGTGTAATATATATATATATATATATATATATTAAATTACTTTAATCCGAAATGGACTGATTCTGTGTCCGGAATTTTGAATGAATGCAGCTGTAGCTCTGTGGACGCCTGCCCGGTGGAGGGCAAATGTAAATCCACCCAGGTGATTTATGAAACCCACATTTCTCCATCAAACAACAGAAATAACTACCGAACCTATATTGATATGTCCGCTGGACCTTTTAAGCAGAGACTTTATAACCACAGGTATTCTTTTTCGAACTCGGGTCAAAAATACCAGATATTCTGGAAAATGAAAGAGGAAGGGCTGGATCCTCTAATTAGCTGGAAACTAATAGGTTCAGCCCGTATTCCGAAGAATTTTCGTGATAGGTGCTGTCTGTGTTTGCTAGAAAAAAAATTAATATTGAAGTATCCTTACCAGCACCTGCTCCTGAATTTTAGAAGGGAATTTATTAGTAAGTGCCGCCATAAAGCTAGTTTTATGAACACTTAAAATTTGAAATTCCTTATCTTTAGATTTTAGGATATTAAAAATAAAATAAAAATAAATAAATAAATTTAATGATTTTTGATAAATTAATTTAATTTTAACTTTAAATAGTAGCTTAACCCCTCTACCTTCCTCTCCCAGTCTCCTTTAATTGTCTATCTTTATAAAATATGGATTCTTTTATTAAACCCCTTTTTCCTCTGTTAGTATTTATCTTTTTAATAACTTTTTCACATCATAAATTTTATAAATTTTCTATCTATAATTTTTTTTAAAATTTATATCAAAATTTTTTAAGAGATTATTTTTTTTTAGTTTGTCTATACCTAAAAATATTTTTAATTAGATTAACGTAATTAATTTTTTAAAAATCTTATTTCTATTTTTTCCTCTAATATACTTTTTCAAATAAGTCTCTTTTTTCTAAAACTTTAACCCTTTTAAACATTTAAAGTTAAGTTTGTTTTGACACGTATCGAGCGTTTTCTATTTGAAAATTTTACCTTTTCTTTTCTTTCTTTATTTTTTTCTTTATTTTTTTCTCTATACATTTTTATCTACCGCCCCTTCCCTTTCTGTTCTGCTTTGCTCAATTTAACGATCTCCCTCTCCTTAACCCTTTTTCGCTTATTAAGCGAGACATGCCAAATTTTTCCATCTTTCACTTACAACTCTATCAAAAAGTAAAAACCCAAAATAGACTGATTTTCAAATTTTTTTTTATTGTGAGGTATATTTTTCAAATCCTAACCGTTATTTATTTCTTTTTTAATTTTTTTTTTTTCATTTTGATTTAGACTGTTGCTAAGGGGACATGAAATCTCTCTCAGGGATTTCATGTTAAAATCGTCATTCAACATTTTTGGATTTTGAAAATTTATTTTAATTCATATATATATATATATATATATATATATATATATATATATATTGTCATCAGGAGACAGATCTGTTTCGCTGTACGGTTAGACTCCGATTGCTTTTTAACCCAGGACTGAAACCCGACCGAATTGGCGTCAGTCGGAGATTCTACCTCTGGGCTATGTTCGGTGGAAGAAAGTAGACTTTTTAGCGCATATATTATCATTATACGCGTCCAATAGCTAGAGTGCTCTAATTCATTTTACTGAATGAGCGATGCGTGCACGCCAGAGTAGCTATTGTTTTTCAAAGTCTACCATTCTTCCAGAGTGCTCAATGAAAGTGTATATATATATACTAGCTGCCATAATTATGGTGTATTTCATACTATTTTTATTATTTATTGCCAAAAAAATAGAATAGTTCTTTTATTATTATTACTTTGCAAAATTTTACAAGACAAGGAAGCAAAGATGAACTCGTCCGAATCACCCTAAATTTTCTTCATTCTTTCATTGATGAAACTGCAATATAGGTAATTATTAAATATTTATAAATTCATTTGATGCACATGTTATTGTGCAGTATTAACAAAAAGAACAATTCTATTTTCATTTACAGTTATTCACTTGGCAATAAATACTAAAAAATAGCATGAAATACATCATTTTTTTAAACACGGGTGTCCTAATAATTATGGGTTGTAGAGTATATATATAGTCATTCACAGACAGATCTGTTTCGCTGTATCACAGCTCATCAGTACGGTTAGACTCCGATTGCTTTTAACCCAGGATTAAAACCTGACCGAATTGGCGTCAGTCGGCGATTCTACATCTGGGCTATGGGCATTCGGTGGAAGAAGGCAAACCTTTTAGCGTGTACATTATCATTATACACACGCCCAATAGCTGAGAGTGTTCTAATTCATTGCTGAATGAACGATGCGTAGATGCTAGAGTCGCTGCTGTTTTTCCAAGTCTGCCATTCTTCCAGGGTGCTCAATCAGGGTGTGAGAGCGTAAATAGTCATCCGAAGACAGATATTAGTTAACAATCGATTGGTGCAAAGGGCAAATGAATATGGTGGGTGGTGTACAATAGATCCACTGAGATCCACTTCTTTTTTTTTTTTTGTTTTTGTTGTGCTATATTTATATTTTATGTGGCCATGTGTTGTGATGGAAGAAAACTTTTTTTCCTTCTGATGAAATTTATAGTGATGTTTATTCTATAAAGTTAGCACTTTATAAAATAAACATTTATGGCCACATTGCAGCTGTCGGAAGCATAAATGCGCATTTGTGTTTCAGTGTTTTGTTTTTGTTTTGTTTTGTTTTTTTATTTGTTTATTTTTTATTTCTTGATAAATAATACCTTGACGATCCCCCCACACGCACAACGTTAGCTTTCTTGTTTAGAGCTCAGCTTCTCGGGTCGTTTGTGGAGTTTTATCCTCGTCAGTCTTTTTTGCGTTGAACATTTGTCGTATGTAACCTATTTTCCATCACCTGTTACGATATATTTAAGCAACAGATGATTTCTTTGTTATGAAAGGAGATTTGTCACCATGGATAAACAGTCGGCTTTGTTCAATTTACTAAGAACGGGTGGAATCCACACAACCAGATTGGTGACTTTCCATACTTTTTATAAGTATCGGCATATGATAGATTCTGATGCTAATTTTCGACGACTTTATCTTGGATTGTGTTCCACGAAATGAATTGAGAGATTTCAAGAATCTAAGCCCCCAATGAACGCACTTGTCTGAGTTCATCTCCCAATGACGTTTCTCCATTCAGTTGAGTGTCATACGTGATACACGCTTTGGGCGATCATGTCTCGAAAAAGATATGACTGACTGGGCAGAAGGTTGCAATTGCTTTCTGCCGTAGACTGGTTGCCAGCCAAGGCTATAGAACCCAGTCTGTCCTATTATTTAACCCATAACTAGAGGGAAGAGACGGATTAATACCTTTCCCAAGGGTATTTTTGCGTAAGAGAATGCAAGGAATTCAACTGGAATTCGAACTCGGCTCCCCGATTTGTCGTTCCACTGCACCACAACGCACATCCATTAGTGGGGTTAAAATGTACAGAGAATAATTTTAAAAGAGGACATAAAGGGCGACACTTAAACCCAAAGATGCGTTGCAATAGTGAAAGATGTTTTCCAAAAGTTGAGCAAAGAATAAAGAAACAGGAAAAATTGTTAGAAACAAAGAAAAGAGTATTAAACTGTTATGTAGTATCAGTTATCCTATATGGCAGTGAATACTGTACAATCTCCTCACAGATAAAAAGAGGCTTGAGGCAACGAAAATGTAGTTCTACAGAAGGATGCTGAGAATAGCATGGAGAAATTATGCAGACAATGGCAGCAGAAAAGACACTTATACTTAACATCAAAAAGAGAGAGCTGAAATTTCTGGGGCGCATAATGAGGAAGAGGGCTTGGAAACTTTGATACTCACAGGACAGATTGAAGGAAAGAGAGAGAAAAAAGAAAGAAACGGACAACCTACATAGTGGGTTTGAGTGAATGGATGACGGAGCAGGGTTTGGAAGAGATGATAGAAAGATAAAAGTTATTAAGAACTACAAAGGACAGGAAATTGTGGAGAGCCATGGTCGACAACGCTTTGAAAGGACACAGTGCATAGAAAAAGAAGCCAAGTTTTAAGAAACATAAAAATACCGTCAGAAGCAAAGAAAACAGTACTGAGCTGTTATGTAATATCATTCCTCCTCTGTGGCAGTGAATGTTGGACAATCTCGTCACAGACGAAGAAGAGACTTGAAGCAACAGAAATGTTGTTCTACAGGACGATGCTGAGAATACCGTGAGCCGGAAATTTCAGGAACGACGAAGAGACAATGGCAACGAAAAAAATGCTTATGTCTTAACAACAGAAAGAGACGGCCGAAATTTCTGGAGCATATTATGAGGAAAGAGAATTTGGAAAATTTAATACTCACAGGATATATTGAAGAGAAGAAAACGAGAAGAAAGCAACTAACAAGCTAAAACCGGCGAGTTTGAGCGAATAGATGACGGAGCATGGTTTTAAGCGGGATGGCTAAAAGGCAAAATTTATTAATAACCAAAAAGAACAGGAAGTTGTGAAGAGCCATGATCGTCAACGTCCTGAAGGAACACAACAGATAAAAGAAAACGACGCTGCCATTTTGGGTTAAAAATTAAATATATATGATTGTATTAGGTTGAGCCATATGTTTTGCGGAAAACTATTTCAATATCTGCCGAATTACTAATTATACTTATCAGTTACGTAACTTCGGGGATCCGCGTTCGAATTCCGGTTGAATTCCTTGCATTCACTTACAAATAACATTGGGAAAGGTATTAATTTGTCTCTTCCTTTAGATATCGGTGAAATAACAGGACAGATTGGGTTCTATAGTCTTGGCAGCAACCAGTCTACTGTAGAAAGTAATGGTAAACTACTACTGGATAATCTTCTGCCCAGTCAGTCATGTCTCTTTTGAGACATGATCGCCTAAGCGTGTATCACGGATGACACTTAACTGACTGACTGATATTGCGGAACAATTTAGTACGTTTGTGATTAGTTTTTTTCCTGTTTCTTCATACTTTAACTTCTACTCCAACAGTTTCTTTTCTCGCACTTCCCGCTTTCTTTTACGACCTCCAATACGTAGTTCGCAAGTGGGGCTGTTCCTCTTGCGGATAAGCATATATTCTGTATTATTACAATTGGTTGTTAGTCCTTTCTTCTTGCTCAATAATCTTCTGAAAGGTATTAACTTATTTTCCCTACTCTCCGTACTATCACCAGATACAGAAAAATGTATAATTTTTGAAACACTTCCACATTTGAAAGAGACGATAACAGTTTGGCAAACCACTTTCCCATGACTATCTTAATATCCATGCTTTAAAGAACGGTGGACTACTTACTGCATGCCTTGAGATGAGTCAATATATAACGTTTTGATTATTTAGTAAATCAAACTAATCGGGCATATTTTCTTGACGGCCTTCAATGGGTTGATTGACTTAACCCAATCTTTCCCACTTGATTTCTCCCATTAAGGCATTTTAAGCTTCAGCTGCTTAACTATTTGACGTTAGCCAAGCGTCATTTACAGCGCCTTTCTTTAATCAGTGAGCGAACGAGCGGCTATTGTTTTTATGTTGAGCAGACTAACATCATAATTATAGTTTCATTTTCGTTTAACATGTCAGCAAGAATAAGCATGGGTAATAATACAACTAATAATAACAACGATAAAAAGCTGCCATAACTTGTCTCCAGGCTAAAAGGACTGTCGACTTTGCCTTGCTTTACATTTTAAAACAAACAAGCAAAAAATAAACGGCGAATCCTTCTTATCGTCGCACAAATTACTAGCAAGTTACCTGAAACTCATTTTGCCGGCAAATGAATTTTCCATTTTACCTATTAGTCGCTTTGTTTTTCTACTCTGTCGATTTTAAAACACAACTTCTTATGACAACGATGTCGCTATGTCAATAACGGCGCACGTTCCTTTTTTTGACTGGAAATAGTGATAGATTATGGAACTGGTGATCACGTGACACGATATTCTTAGACATGAATTAAGATGACTTACAAGAAATGCCAAATGACCCGAATAGTGCCAAAACAGATTTAAATTGTAACGTACATAAAAGTTCCTATTCGATGATAACATTACGAACAAACTAATAAAACAGAGAGTGAAAGGTTGGAAGAAATCCAAGAAAATATCCGTTTAGTTCAGTTGATAACATTAAAGTATATAAAAATGAATTAAGAACACGCATAACAGTTGGAATATATATATATATACATATATATATATATATATATATATATATATATATATATATATGCCGAGCGCCCATAGCTCAGAGGTAGAATCGCCAATTCGGTCGAGTTTCAATCCTGGGTTAAAATGCAATCGTACTGATGAGCTGTGATACAGCGAAACAGATTTGGCTGCGGATGACTACGCTCTCACACCCTGATTGAGCACTCTGGAAGAATGGTAGACTTAGAAAAACAGTAGCTACTCTAGCATCTACGCATCGTTCATTCAGCAGTGAATTAGAACACTCTCAGCTATTGGGCATGTATAATGATAATATACACGCTAAAAAGTCTACCTCCTTCTACCGAGCGCCCATAGCTCAGATGTAGAATCACCGACTGACGCCAATTCGGTCGGGTTTCAATCCTGGGTTAAAAAGCAATCGCAGTCTAACCGTATTGATGAGCTGTGATACAGCGAAACAGATATGTCTGCGGATGACTATATATATATATATCAGCATGCGGTGTAGATATAGAAGAATCCAAAGGCGTATCCTGTACATACAGTGGTAGGATAACTCTCTAAGAGAGATCTAAATATATATATGCGTATAAATACATATAGAGCAAATATAAGAAAAATTAAGGGAGACACATTATTTCATGGTAAAGTATGGGCTTATTTCAGGCGAACCATCATCAACTTCCGTCTTTATTGTACAAAAGATTTTACATGAATGAAATTCACAAAGACCTAAAAAAAACGAATAAAAATAAAGGTTGCTCCCTTAAAAGAGAAAATTTTAAAAAAAGTACATCATTACATCAATTCGGCGAATACACACACGTATTCATACATAATAATATATATATACGCAACATGTAATCAAAGAGCACGCGTAAGAGCGGATGTCAACTAAAATTTAACATCCAGTATGTCAGTTAGACTGCTGACTTGTATATTTGAAACGTAAAGAAAGTGGGTTAGGTAAGAGAGAGAGAGAGAGAGAGAGAGAGAGAGAGAGAGAGATAGCGTTAAAAAGAAAGGGTAAGTATCTTAAAGCGTAAACGAAAAGAGAAGAAGAAAGAAGAGAGGAATAAATTTAAAATAGAAAGAAAAGATGATAGGAGAGAATGAAAATAAACAAAAATAAAAATAAATACTATATATTAACGGTGAAAGGATATATATCTGTGTGTGTGTGTGTGTGTGTGTGTGTGTGTGTGTGTGTGTGTGTGTGTGTGTGTGTGTGTGTGCATGCATGTGTGCGTGCGTGCGTGCGTGCGTGCTGCCTTTAGATATCGCTTGGACGTTTCGCAGGTTTTGATGGCTTCTTCACAAGTTGAAAGGTTATGACATTTCAAGTCGAATTTTTAACTGATTCAAATGAAAGTTGTCTTTTCTGCCCACTCTTCTAGATCTTTTTGTATAAATGCAAGTGTTACCCAGGGCTCTGTCCTTGAACTTACGTTGTTTCCTAATTCTCATGAATGGCCTTCCTGATGTCATCAGTTTTCAGCTCGGTATCTATGCTGATGACAGTTGTTTATTCCTGTCATATTAATAAACCTGATCGGTTCGATAAGGTCAAATTGACAGATGATATAAAAAATTATCTATGCCTTTTTATTAAACAAGAAATAGTTTGTTGATTTTAACACCTCAAAAACGAAACTACTCTCTTTTAATCATCTGGGAAAGATGATGCTTCTCATCAGAATGGCTGGTGGTAACTTCCAGGAAAGTGACTCATTGTGCCTTCTCGGACTAACCTTTTCATACTGGATAATTTTTCTCGTCAGACTCTATCTTATAAATATGTCTTTTCCTGCACTTGATAGCGTGTGGCCGAATGGTTAGACGTTTGCTTTCTGACCATGAATCCAGGCTTCAATCTCCCCATGGAGGAAGTGATCCCAGCGTGCGGTACCTTTGGAAAGTGTCTGAAAACCCAAGCTTTGTGAGTTAAATTGGGTAGACGGAAACCTTTGGAGGCCGTCAGTAGCGCGGAAGAAGTCTTGATCCTTGTTTGCAATCTTCTTTGAGATGGTGTCTCGTATATAAAAACACCTTGGTGTAGGGCCGGCGATCTACGTCTGTATCAGCCATCGAAAGAAGTCCATGACATCTACTCACAGCACCAGGGTCTAAGTACAGCTATGCTTGACCGTGCTGTGCGGGATGGGATTGTCAATGGGTTTCCTACCAACAATTGGTTGAAGGATGATGATGATTTTTAAGTCTACCATTCATTATTGCCTTCAATATTGCTGCCAATATGGGTGCTTCTGCTAAATATTTAGAGATTTTTGATAAAATTCAGAGAAGGATCTGCAATGTTATTGATCCTTACCTGACATATCGACTTCAGTTCCATTTCCACCGACATTACGTAGATTCGCTGTGCCTTTTTTTTTTTTATAAATACGTTCATTGTAATTGTTATGATGAACTTTCGGCTATAGTACCTAGACTTTATGAACTTAAACGCAGTACTAGATTGGCTGCAAGGTATCATCATTTTACTGTTAGAATGGCTAGATGTAACCGTAAGTTCTATGGTAACAGTTTCTTCTATCACCCTTCTCATTTGTGAAACTCTCCTGCGGTTTCTCAGTCAACCTTGATCTTTAAAAATGTTAATGAAATTTCAATTGTTACCTTCTGTCGCTTTAATTCTTATTCTTTTATTGTCCTTAATAGTAGTTTTCTCATATTGCCTAAACATGCAATAACCCCTAGCGTCCGTGCGGCTTTATTGCCTTACTTGAGCTGAAATGAAAAAAAACAATATATATATATATATATATATATATATATATATATATATATATATATGCTCTCATTACGATTGAACTCTCTAGAGAAGAAAAATTTAGAAACAGTTTCCACTTCTGCGATATATGCGTTACTCTTCAAATGAATTGAATACTTTCGGTAACTGGCGTGTGTATACACAGCTTATATACAACACGTTAACATTTTCCTTCTCTGATCCCATGCGCCTATTGCTTAGGGGGTATCGACTCCGACTGACACGAAACCGATCGAAATTTCGATCCCGGCCAGAAGCAAGTGGATGTGTCTAGCCACACTGATACAAGTGAATGTTTCTAGCCACACTGATACAGCGAAACAGGCTTGTATGTGGATGACTAATATATATATATATATATATATATATATATATATATATATATATATTCATTTTAGTTTATGAAACTATATAGAAGTAATAACATTTATAAAATTAAAATCTACAGCTGTTAACCTAAAAGATAAATGTATATATATATATCGGTATATTTAATAATGTTTCCGTTCAGCCTATCCCTCCCTTCCTTCCTTCCTTCCTTCCTTCCTTCCTTCCTATCTATTTATTGATTAGTAAAAGTTATTGACCCTCATTGATCATCTTTAAGTTTCGTGTTTCGGTTACAGGGTACTATAAATGATTGGACGATTAATTTGTTTTTTACGGCTTATAAATCGCTGACAACATTCATATATTTGGAAGCTGTTTTTGTTATGTTCTTAACGCGATCTACCGTGGCGCATCCGAAGTTAAGCAATGTCGAACCCAGTCAGTACTCAGGTGGGAGACAGCTTGAAATCTTTGGATACTGTCAGCGATCACCTGGCATTTGAAATGTGTTTCGGCTTTAAATAACTCGCAAAGCTTACCAAAACCGTAAAACAAAAATCAATCAACCCTGGTGCGCATTTCAAATATGTATTTTGTCATTTACGATCATCGTTTATTGTTTGAAAGATAAATATGATATCTGACTATAATTCAATAAATTGATCAGATACCTTTACCATGGTGAGCGTTGTTACGCAAAACCCTGAAGCTGATCATTGAAATAAGGACTTTTAAAATTTACCAAACAATCTATAGATTATTTTCGCTTTAGTTATGCACTGGCCTGTTTGCTTTTTTGATGTTGTTGTGTTTTGTTGTTGTTGATTTTTGTTTGTTTTTTGTTTGTTAGTTTCTGTTGGCCTCAAAAATACGCAAAATTATCTTCTTTTTTACGTATTTTGATGAGTAAAGATAAATAGAATCTTAGGAAGCAATTTTATAGATACTTATTAAGCTTTTCTTCGGTTGGCACAAGACTACTGCCTGTAAGTCCTCCAGTAATTTCGAAGACACTTCTCTGTAAATAATAATGGTTTGCAATGTCACTTGATCATTAAATGAAAGTTCTAGAAACAATGGCGACAGACAAAAAGGACACTTATACTTAACATCAGAAAAAAAATCAGCTGAAATTTTTAGGACACATAATGAGAAGAGAGGGCTTGAAAAATTTGATACTCACAGAACATACTGAAGGCAAGAGAGACAGAGCAAAACAAAGCGTGTCATACATATTGAGGTTGGCTAAATGGATGGTTGAACAAGGATTTGGGAGAAATAGCAACAACAAAAATTAAGAGCTACAAAGTCAGCATCGCCTATGACCTGAGGAGATACGGAAGAAGAAGAAGAAGAAGAAGAAGAAGAAGAAGAAGTACACGATACATAAATATTTTTAAATAGTTAAGATATATGACTGTTAAGAAGTGAGACTAACACACAGAAGTGAGTGGCTTGCATAATTATTATAAAATTGTGTACGCACATGTGCATACACTTTTTTTACACAAGCTAATTTTTCCTTTTATAAATGTTAGAATGTTTGAAGATCTCAAATCTATAGGATAAGACAACCACTGCTATATTATAAGTTCATTTAATATGAGTGGGAATTTAATCTTCCGGACTTATGCAAGATTTTGTTGTTTAAATGATGTTGGTTAGCTTAATATATTTCTAAATCTTTCAAATTCAATGCAGCATTTGAAAAAAGCGAACGTCCCCATGGGACAGCTACTGCTATATTAATACCTTTCAAAATATATCCCAGATGCCAAATACATTTTTTTCTAATATAAAACCCAGCTTAAGTAAGATATACCTATCCCCGTCCGTCTGTCTGGCTGCCTGTCCCAGTGTTTGCGTGTGGAGTGTAAGGGCTGTATTGTTTTAACAGAATAACCTTCACGTATGTGAAGTTGGAAGAGTGGTGGAAAATAGCTCTTAGGAAAATGACGTCTTTTTTTTTTAAGCAGCTGTAGATATTTTTCTTCTATTTATTGTCGTGTAAAAGAAGGATCTGTTTCTCAACACATTTTACTTCCTCCGCAGCGGCACATGTCTTTTTTATTTCTCTCTAAAGCTAATTCACCCGACTACATATCTATCTATCTATCTATCTATCTATCTATCTATCTATCTATCTATCTATCTATCAGCGCGTTCATGTCTATCTATCTTTACAACTGTCAAAATGTTCCTATCTATCAGCATGTTCCTATCTATCAGCATGTTCATATCTATCTATCTATCTATCTATCTATATATATATATATATATATATATATATATACATGTTTCTATCTATCTATACAACTATCAGCATGTTCCTATCTATCTATCTATCTATCTATCTATCTATCTATCTATACAACAACTGTCAGCATGTTTCTATCTATCTAAGCCTGTTCATATCTATCTATCTATCTATCTATCTATCTATCTATCTATCTATCTATACAACTGTCAGCATGTTTCTATCTTTCTAAGCCTGTTCATATCTATCTATCTATCTATCTATCTATCTATCTATCTATCTATCTATACAACTGTCAGCATGTCCCTATCCATCTAAGCCTGTTCATATCTATCTATCTAGCTGGCTATCAGCGTGTTTATATCGCTTTATCTCTATTTTTTTGTAGTCATTTCGCCCCAAGCAAGGCAGAAATGCCACTGGTGTTCAGTGGGATATAGTAAGAGGAAGAAAAGGTACATGAGATGTTGAAGAAAAGATAAAAGATGGATGGGAATCAAGTATATCATATATACACAGCTCAAAAAAAATTAGAGGAACACTTTTTAATCATAGTATAGCAACCTATCAGTCAAATGGGTATTGATCTGATCATTTAAGTAACAAAGGGAGTTGTTAATCAGTTTCAGTTGCTTTGTTGTTAATGAAATCAACAACAGGTGCTTCAGAGGGGCAACAACGAGACACCCCTAAAAAAATCAGGAATGGTTGAAGCCACTGATACTTATTTTTCCTTCTCATTTCTTTTGGCCGATTTTTTACTGACTGACTTTCTACTGCTGTAGTTTTTCATTTGTATTGGATAAACATCTCTGTTGATAGCATGGTGCGGTACCTGGACGCTACAGAGGTTGCACAAGTAGTGCAACTCCCCTAGGATGGCACATCAATACGTGCCGTTGCAAGGAGGTTTGCTGTGTCACCCAGCACAGTCTCAAAAGCATGGAGGAGATTCCAGGAGACAGATAGTTCTTCCAGGAGAGCTGGACAGGGCCGTAAAATATCCTTAAACCCGCAGCAGAATCGTTATCTGCGCCTTTGAGCACTGCCAGAGGCCTACAAAATGAACTCCAGCAGCCCACTGGTGTTAATGTTTCTGACTAAACAATCAGAAACAGGCCCCATGAGGGTGGCCTGAGGGCCTGACATCCTGTAGGGGGCTCTGTGCTCACTGCCCAGCACCGTAGAGCTCGATTGGCATTTGCCATAGATCAGCAGAATTGGCAACTACGTCCCTGGCGCCTGTGCTCTTCACCGATGAGAGCAGGTTCAATCTGAGCACATGCGACAGACGTGAAAGGGTCTGGAGATGCCGTGGAGAACGTTATGCTGCCTGCAACATCATTCAACATAACCGGTTTGGTGGTAGGTCAGAGATGTTCTGGGTGGTATATCCCTAGATAGACGCACAGACCTCTACATGTTAGATAATGGCACACTGACTGCTATTAGGTATCGGGATGAAATCCTTGAACCAATCGTCAGAACCTACGCTGGTGCAGTGGGACCTACATTCCTCCTGGTTCACGACAATGCCCGACCTCATGTGGCTAGAGTATGCAGGCAGTTCCTGGAGGATGAAGGAATTGATACCATTGACTGGCCCCCACGTTCACCTGACCTAAATCCAATAGAACACCACTGGGACATTATGTTTAGGTCCATCCAGTACCGCCAGGTTGCTCCTCACAGCTCTATGATGCCTTGGTTCAGATCTGAGAGGAGATCCCCCAGGACACAATCCGTAGTCTCATTAGGAGCATGCCCCAACGTTGTCACGCATGCGTACACGTACGTGGGGGGAGCACACAAACTACTGAGAATCATTTTGAGTTTCTAAATGACATTTTGGCAAAATAGACCAGTCTGCTGTATAATTTTTCACTTTTATTTTTGGGGTGTCTTTGATCCCCCCCTCTATAGGGTGATCATTTTCATTTCTATCGAATTGTGTGGCATCAATTTTCTACTAATACATCACCTACTTATAGTCAGGAAAGATATTCAAGATCATTTTTCCCCTGTTTAGATCTGATGTGTTTTCGAAGTGTTCCTCTAATTTTTTTGAGCAGTATATATATATATATATATATATATATATATATATATAGTCATCCGCAAACAGATCTGTTTCGCTGTATCACAGCTCATCAGTACGGTTAAACGTCCGATTGCTTTTAGCGAAGCTTGAAACCCGACCGAATTGACATCAGTCAGTGATTCTACCTCTGTAGGCGCTCGATAGAAGAAGGCAGACTTTTAGCGTGTGATATACCATGTAAACATACGCCAGTAGCTAAGAGTGCTCTAATTCATTACTCAATGAACGATGCGTAGATGCTGCTGTTTAGCTACTTTGTTTCAAAGTCTACCATTTTTCCAGAGTGCTCAATATAGTTATTATTATTGTTATAATAATAGCATACTGCAACTCAAAGCTATCATGTTTCTGTGCTCAATGCGCCATCAACAGGCAGTGAAATATGGTTCAGTTACAGGGTCGTATATATATATATATATATATATATATATATTGATAAGAAAATATAAAATAAAAAATAAAATATTCCACCATATTAGTTGAATGTGGTGGAATGGAAGGTTGTTATAACTTAAAGGACTTGTGGATGTGGACCAATCAATACTGAGACGTTAGAGTGTAGTAATTTGTTGTACTGACAGAAAGAAAGAAAATGTCCGTTGTATCAGTTTAAATAAGAATGGAACAAATATGTAGCCAAATGGATATATCCACTTATATCTTTTGTTATCTGACATCTATCTCTCACACACTCTGTCTGTCTGTCTGTCTGTCTGTCTGTCTCTCTTTCTCTCTCTCTCTCTCTCTCTCTCTCTCATATATATATATATATATATATATAAACTGATGACATAAATGACTATTCTCATCATACCAACAAAATAAAATCCGGAATAATCATCAGATAACATAGAATTTAACATGTAATTTCATAAATTACAGACATCATTATTTAAACAAAGCGGAAGAATACATTAAAAATACTTTGAATACCGTCCAGTAAGTACTGTAACTATTTCATATTATGAAATTTCATATTTCGAAATAGAAAAGCTACCCTTCCGAACAAACGCAACAAATAAAAATATATTGTTCTATCTCTATCACAAGTACAATTCAAAAGAATCCCGATTCAAAATATATATTTTTAAAATTACGTTTAAAACAAAAAAGGAATTAATATATCAGGTCGGTGCAAAAGTTTTTGCCGATTTAAAATTTCATCTGGAAAATGAAAAACTGTGTGTTTTTTAAATCTTAAAATTCATAACAATAACGACCTTTGCTCTCTATAACTTGATTCCATCTGCTCAACGAGCTTATAAATGCCTCGCTTGTAAAATTCTTTAGGTTTTGATGTGAAATATGAATCTAACTCATGTTCAAACTTCTCTCGTGATGTTAACCTAAGGCCATCTAAATGGTTTTGTAATCCTCGAAATAAGTGATAATCTGAGGGAACTAGGTCAGGATAATATGCAGAATGGGGTAAGATGGCACTTCTCATCACCTGTGACAAGCCTACCCAAAAATGGTGTCTGAAGGTGTCGTGAAAGCAAAGATTCGCAACGAGAAACACATTGTCGCAGGTTCTCTGGAGAACATGGGTGAGAATATTGTAGAAAAATATGAATGATGCTTTAATAATCTGAAAACAAAATTATAAATTAATCATGGTGATATATTTAAGTAATAACGATATGCATAAAATAAATTACAATGATTTAAAATGCCCCTTTTACAAACCGGCAAAAACTTTTGCACCGACCTGATAAAACAAAATATTAAGCTAAAAACTAGAAGGAGGAATTTACTCAATTACCTGCAATAATTACCAGATGGAATCCATCGAACAAACCTTAAGGAATTTAAATAAAAGATTAATGTGGCTTTTCTCTGTCTCTTCTACAAATACTTCCACGGCTTCTGCTCCGATGAACTTAGCTCTCTGGTGCCCCACGACGTATGAATTTACTCGAGCCACAAGCTTAGCAACCAGGTCTCACCCTTTTACTGTGAAACCATTAAAATATAAACGCAAATTCTACTCTCACAGCTTCTTTTCTCGCACTTCCTGCCCGTGGAATTCCCTTCCGTTTACTTGCTTCCCCGACAGCTGTGGTCTCCAGGAGTTTAAATGAAAAGTCAATAGTCATCTCCTATATCACTAACATGCATTCTCTCCCTCATGCTCCTTTCTTCGTCCACTCCACTCTCATCAGTATTCTCATCCTTCTCTTACCCACTTCTTGACACCCCCTGTAACCTGTTACTATTTTTCATAACTTTCCTCCTATGTAACCCGCTGCACACCAGTGACAGTAAACTGCTTTGCTTGGGGCGATATGATTATAAAAAAATCCCTTCCGTTTACTTGCTTCTCCAAAAGCTACAATCTTCAAGAATTTAAATGTAAAGTCAATAGTCATCTCCTATCTCACTAACCTGCATCCTCTCTCTCATGCTCCTTTATCCGTCCACTCCACTCTCACCAGTATTCTCATCCTTCTCTTACCCACTTCCTGACATCCCCTGTAACTTGTCACTCTTTCTCATAACTTTCCTCTTATATAACCCGCTGCACACCAGTGGTATTAAACTGCGTTGCTTCGGGCGCTATGATTATTAAAAAAATATTTATGAATCTTTTTCAAAAAAGCACATTAAATGCGCAATTGTTGTTTACCGTAACAAGATCGACAATAATTTCGATTTAAAAATGCTACTCTAATTAAAAGTGAAAAGCATTCACTTATACGAAAGTATTTACGAAATGCTTTACTTGCTCGATCAGCCACAGTAAATGTGCATCCCGATCTTTACAGAATTCCATCATTCTTGACAGATCGTCTATTATCACAATGTGAGATATCTAATAACAAAAGTTATGGCAGCACAAACAAAATGACAAAGAATCTAAATTAAATCGGCTAGATTATATACCTAAAGCACATATAAAAGAAATCTTCAAATAAAAATTCCGAGCGTCTCTGATTTGTGCGCATGAGTAGTTGCGTCAACGTCGGCATAAACTTAGTCTGATTAAGCCCATAAGTACGAAACTCGTTACACAAAAACTTTTTCCACTTCGTCACGCTTATTTTCCCAAAAATTGTTCATGATATATAAAAAGAACTTCATCATTCCCCCAACATATATATATATATATATATATATATATATATATATATATATATATAATTATCTTGGGGAGTCCCATTTGTTGACGTTCATGTATTCTGCTTTTTACAATTAATAGCTCTTTGTTCTTACTTTTTATTACTACTTTTCAGTTTTCTTTCTGCGTGTGCAGTGGCATCAATTTATCTTATACTGTTAAGATTATGATAGATGTTCTAGTTCTCTTAGGATGGTCTCGATGTATAAGCTAAATAGATCCGGAAAGAAAACACGTCCTTGTCGCGTATCACTTTCCATTTTTGTGTATTCAATGAACCACAGTAGAGGTTGCGCATGACTGGAATATCTTTCCTCTTGTAACTCAAGCTTTTCTGCTATTTTAAGTAGCTACCAAAGCTACAAAGTTAATATCTAGGCTTATATTCTGTATAATAATTTTTCTATTTTTGTGTATTGACTTGATTTGTTATCTATCCCCATTTCTTTTCTATGTAAATCCAGCATTAAAACCTTAATGATTGGGTTCATTATATGACCTTAGCAAATGTTGTGTGGTTTGTGAAATCTAAGTATCGGTTTGCCTACATTTGTATTGTTTACCCTGAATTCATTTGTGTCCTAAACGTAGCATTTCTTTTTTCGGTCTCTTGAAATAGCCACATTTTTCATACCCTATTTCCAGTCCCAATCTTCTTCTTCTTCTTCTTCTTCTTCTTCTTCTTCTTCTTCTTCTTCTTCTAGGACGTAGACGATCATAGCATTACACGTCTACTTATCCCTGATGATTCTTAGCACTCTTCCTCCTGTTAACCCACCCAAACCCCTTCTCTACCATCCACCTGCTCAGGTGCGTCAAGTATGTTACACGCTGCTTTCCTGTCTCTCTTTCCTCAATCTGACCTTTGAGTATCAGATTCTCCAATCCCTCTTATCTCATTTTATGTCTCAGAAACTTTAACTGTCTTTTCCTGATGCTCAATATTAATTTCCTTTTCGTTTCCATCTTTTCCAAAACCTCATCATTGCTCACATGCTCGATCCTTCTGTAGAACCACATTTCAGTTGCTTCAAGTTTTTCTTTCAGCTTCGATGAGATTGTCTAACATTCACTGCCATACTGAAGAACAGACATCAAATAGCAATCCAGTACTCTCTTATTTGTTTCTAGCGAAATTTTCCTGTCTCTGAATACTCAGCTTCAGGAAAGCATCCTTGGCCATGCCAATTCGCCTTCGGATCTCTGTTGCATTTTCTGTTAGAATGCTTCCGAGGTATTTAAATTATTTTAACTGCTTGATTTTAGTATCCCCACCTGTAGCTGGCATTCGGGGCTCCCTCTTTGGCTGGTTACCATGCATTCGGTTTTCTTGTAGTTTATTTGTAGCTCTTTCCTTCCGCTTTCTTTAGCTGCCTTCTGTTGAGGCTCTTGTAGTTTCCTTTCCGTGTCTGCTATCAGCACTGTATCATCTGCGTACTTTATGTTGTTCACACTGCGGTCGCCGATGTCGAATCCTGACATGACCTCTAAGGCCCTTGTCTTACTGTACAAGTTGAATAGATCTAGTGAAAAGACACATCCCTGTCTTACGCACCTAGCTTTGTATATCTGCTGAATTTGTTTCCTGTTCGTATGTGCGTTTTGGTCCAGAAGATATCGACTCGGAACGAGAAATCGGAGAGCCGAGTTCGAATTCCAGTTGAATTCGCTGCAATCATATACGCGCAAATACCCTTGGAAAAGGTATTAATCCGTCTCTTCCTTCCAGTTATGGGTCAAATAACAGGACAGATTGGGTTCAATAGCCGTGGTTGGCAACCAGTCTACCGCAGAAAGCAATAGCAACCTACTGCGGTATAATATTCTGCCCAGTCAGTCTGTCTCTTTCGAGACATGATCGCCGAAGCGTGTATCACGTATGGCACTTAACTGACTCGTATGTAGATGGTTTGCTGGCAGTAGATGTTTTTGATTATTTTAATATCTTTTTCAAATATATCGACGTTGCTAAACATTTCTATAAATTCTTTGTGGGACGCCTTTGCATAGTCTATAAAACACTGGTACACGTCTTTCTTCATTTGTATTGCCCTTTCTAATAGCATTCTAAGTATAAATATCGCATTCCTTGTTACAGTGTCCTTGACGAAGCTGCATTGTTCTTGTCCTATATCTGACCTAATTGTATCTCACGCTCTGTGCATCGGATGATGAGTTTACAATGTTAATTCATTAGAATTCTAATGATTTATTTCATTTATTTGAAAAAGAGAATGTTCGTATAATTATTGTTTGACCATATCGCATAAGGCCATAATAGTGCAATACCATCAGAATTTCGAACTCTCTACACTAGTCAAGCGTGCAAAACATCTCACTACATTAGGTGTTTAACCATGTCTGTAATATTAGTTTAGGTAAACAGAGGACCGCGTGAATATCAAACACAAAAGGTAATGGTAATATTAACTGTTTCCTTATAAGGAAGTATTCAGCATTTAATCACTGACTAGCAGTATAGCCCGGCGTTGCTCGGATGTAATGAAAGCTTTAAAATTAATCCATGGTTCTGGAGCTCAGACTCTTTGGACGTTGGCACGAAAGACTAAAAAGCAATAGTTGTTTCCAATTAAAGCGAAACCGTCGACTGAAAGAAAAATGAATGGATGTAAGTCAAATTTTGATTTCCTGCTATCGATATCAAATAAGTTTTTTCGTCGTAAACTGAATTTTGAAGGCTAAATAAGTCCTCTGAGTAAATGAAATCATGGCTGAGACTAAGAACTACAACTATACCTACCTAGAGCCAAACCCGAAGCAAAAACTAAAATAAAAGGGCTGAAAAAATACAGACATACAGACAGATTAACAGACACACACACAAACAGCTTGCCTTTTATAAATATATATATATTATCAATTTTCTGCACTATTGTAAGAACTGCAACCTTGAAACTTCTGAATATCGTTTCTCATGTCTTTGTCTATGAGTGTATCAAATTTGATTAAAATCGGACTACACTTTCTATAACCCGATTTTTTCGATTATCGATTTTCGATAATTATCAGGGGTACCTCAACACAAAACCTAGCTAAGAACACTCGCAGATGCTTATAGTACAACTATGTAAATTTTCAAGAAAATCGGTTCAGCCGTTTCGGAATCTATAGTTAACGGACACACACACACACACAGACACATACACACACAGACAAAGTTCCATTTATAAATAAGTTTAGATTTGCTTGTACTATTGGTGATTGAAATCTATAAATTCTTTTACTTAAAACAATTTTTCGGGGAAATAACTTTCTCAGGTTCAGTAGCTATTATTGATCTTTCTAGTATTGATGTAGACTTTCTTTGTAATCTTTTGTAAGAAGTGGTATGGAATATCAACAGCTTCATTATATCATTAATTTCTCTTTAAGTCACATGTGCTATCCATTTTAGTTGTTGCTGCTATTGGTAGTCTTTAAGTGACGTGGTTTTTGTTACTTGGTACAATTGTTTCTTTGTGGTTTTGTGACGCCAGTCCACAAGTTTCCAAGAAGTGTGGTCTTCACCTACAGGCTTCATTCACTCAGCCATTCTAACAATTGATCTTTCGAAGTAGTTGTATGCAGATGACTGTTCAGGTACTTCTGAATAGATTTGGCGGATTGTCTGATATCCATATAAAAGTTTCGATCTGACGAAGCTATTTAAAAAGGTAAGTCGAGTTTTCAGGTTTATGTTTTGGTTTTGTAGCAATGTAAAGCGTTGTGCAAAACTACATCTAGAGCAACCTAGTCTATGCTAAATTTCCTTATCTCCGATATGAAATGTGTTATGACTGATCCATACAGCGAAGTATTTGAAGTTTTGGGACAATAGCACACTCCGCGAAACTTTTGCTAAACATTGTACCATGTTGATGCTCCCTGCTGATGATCTTTACTCATGTTCTGTGTACCTAAACTAATATTACAGATATGCTTATGAGTTGAATATATGGATCGAAATCCAACAAGATGAATAGAATGAGTAAAGAACTAGCAGGAAAAAAGTGTCTTTAATTTAATATGTTTCATTTAAATAAGCTTCTTCGGAGATTTTTTTAAAGACTAATGATTAAAGAAAACTTTTTAAAAAAAATTTATTTAGTTTTTCAAAAAAAACCACAGACATAGAGATACAAAATAACTATTAAAACCTAAAAAATATGACAGACAAAGATACTATCTTTGTTGATTAAAAAAGGATTTTTAAAAAATGCTTTTTTTATCATTCCTCTAAAAAATCTCTAAAACGCTTATTAAAGTGAAACATGTTAGATTAAAGATACTTTTTGCAGAATTGTTGTTTACTTACTCAGATATGTTTATGTAAAGACGAATTTGTACAAAATCTACAAAGAGTGAGCACTCTTTGGGGAATCAATTTCTTTTTTCATAATCATTTCTCCCCCTAGTAAGGCAGGTTCACAGCTGGTGGGCAGGGGGTTACAATAAGGTCAAAAACGAGGTAAAGGAGATGTCGAAGAAAAAAATAAGAGATGGTCGGCAATCAAGGATATAGAAAACAGCAATTGACGATGAAATTTAAACGTTTAGAGATCTTACCTTCTTATATAGTAGTAATACAGAGTAATATATATGACGTGTAGATATGTCAAAATATTGAATTCGTGGCAGGACACTTGTAATTAAAACTCTTTATATATTTGTAGCTCGTATGTTCTTTAACATAAAAAAATATTAGTTTGTTTTTATGGCATATCAACATCGGCGGGTCATTTATTGCCAACTAAATTTTATTTATTTATTGCTGGTAATACCTTTTTCTTTCAAAAATTGTTATTTTTATATAAGTTTTATGTCTAGTAATACGTTTTTCTTTTCGAGTATCAAGATTCATTGGGATTTGTTTTTAAGGACGGGGTCCTGAAGTCCTACCCTTGTTATTTAACCCATAACTGGAGGGAAGGGACAGATTAATACCTTTCCCAAGGGTACCAGAGCTTAAGTGAATGGAGGGTATTCAACTGGAATTCAAACTCGGCTCACCGATTTCACCTTCCGAGCCGATATCCACTGCACCACGACGCACATCCGTCACTAAACGCTTACAGCACCTGGTATTCCTAAGCGGTCACCCATCTAAGTACTGACCAGGCTCAACGTTGATTAACTTCGGTGATCGAGCGAGAACCGGTGTATTCAACGTGATATGGCCATAAGCCTCAAAAAATGTATTTTGTTTTATCTGAACAAAATGCAAAGATTTTATAACACGGTAGCCAATCGTAACATTTTTCCTTTTTTTTAATCCTTTCACCACCAGCAAGGTGATAAAGTCACTAAGACGCAATCGGTTATAGAAGAGTAGGAGAGTGGAGAGAAATAAAAATAAAAGATTAAGATACAGGAAGACATAAGGTGACGATTGCCTTTACATTTTTGAAGATGGCAGATGAATGAGAAGCAAAAAGTTGGAAGGGACTTCTACAAGCAAAAAATATGAATAAAAAAATTAGTAGAATATAACATACATTTGCCTACTAAATAAATATTAACCGATATAAAATATCCTCTTAGTGAAGAAAGCAGAGCCAAAACGAGCTCCTCGCGTAGATTGAAAAAAAAATTCCGTTCGAAATGCTGAGGTTAGAAACCGAAGGGAAACAAATACCGAGTGCTAAATTGGTCAATGATCAAAATTTTAAGAGATGACTATATTGCCCCAAACAGGGGTGTATATAATAATGATAACTCTTCATCTAAAATATTCCGACAAAAAATCGCGATTTATGTGTATTTTTTCGTGTAAATACGTCAAAGAAAATACATTTGTGTACACATACACTGAAAAATACTTCTCTAAATCAGTATTTCAGTAACTCAGTCTTAGAATTTCCTAAATTTGAGAAACAATGTACCATATATGATCGCAATGGTTATGGAACGTTGCAGCTCAGACTAGACACCAGGTCCGATCACAGGGTGCAGTTTCTACCAGTTGAACGCCTATGGCTGAATGCAAGGAAAATAGTTATTTGGCCAGATCGTTATCCAAGAAAAAGAAAGCTTGAGACGAAATTGTAACAGTTGGCAAATTCTCTTCAGTTGTAATCTTGTAAGGGCCGGCTGTAGGCGAGCGGAGAAAAGTGAGGCAAGGTGAAGAGGGCGGCGAACAAACTGACCTTCCTTCCTTCCTTCCTTCCTTCCTTCCTGCCTGCCTGCCTGCAATGTGGTAGCGAGCAATCCTCTGTTTTAGGCTACTGTCTTAAAGAGAATAAAGCTTTTTTTGTCCCGTTATCTTTCGTTATTAATTTAGCGAAAAATTAAGTTGTGCTGGCCTTGTTCTCGTGGGTTACGTTCAACACACAGCTGACCTTTGTCAAAGCGATAATTGTTAAACCGATTTTTGTAATATTGCAATTGTTACCTTAACAATATATCAACTGATATCGACGTGGAATAATGGAACCAGCAAGCCGGGTTCAAGTTCTGGCCTAGTTTGTTTGTTTTTGTAATGAGATGGGTGTGCTGGGAAATGAAAGCACATCGAACCACTCAACATTTCAACGGAACCTGATTCTTTCAAGTTAAACATTATATTTTAGTTTTTACCAATACTTTGTTAGTTACTGTTATCCGGTGTGTGTGTGTGTGTGTGTGTGTGTGTGTGTGTGTGTGTGTGAGAGAGAGAGAGAGAGAGAGAGAGAGAGTTAGAAGCGGGCCTCGTCGCCCCTGGTCTTTACTGCGATGTCTATGAGACTACCCAACTCTTATCGGGAGCGGCTCTTTATTAATTTGTCTGTTCAATGTTTTTTTCCTTCCGCGCACACATACTAACCTTACCCATAGATGTTCTACTCTCGGAGGAGTCACTGCACAGAACAAGTGAACCGCTAATCTGCATTTCTGACTGGGTGTTGTCTAAAGTAAAGTCTGCATCTGACTTCTTTAATGTGATATGAAATTGAATGCAAAGTCTACTCCTGAATATTACTTCTGTTCACTCTCACACTATTTCACTTTGGAAATGTATGAACCCCTCTTTTCTCTCCGCGGCTATGGGTTAAATGGTAGGAGGGACTGGGTTGTATAAAATTCGCTGGCAACCAGTTTATGAGAAAGAAATCTCTGAATTCAAAACTATTGAAAAGCTAATTTATATCCAATTCACTGTCTTTCCCAAAGAAACATAGCAATTCACAGATAATAAAGAATAAAAACCTGTGGAGGGCCTGGATCACCTACGTGATCATGGCCCTCCTCAGGGACAATATTTTTTTAAAAAGGTAATTTATAAATCAGGGTTCAACGATGTTGAGGAGAAAGGGATTTTAATTATGCAAAGATTAATTTATACGTGCATTGCGTAAAAACAATAACAACGTCCCATTTTTATGTGGTGTGTGTGTGTGTGTGTGTGTGTGTGTACCTTTGAGTCCAGGACCGACGTACAAGGCCCCCGCCTACAAAACACCGACCTAACCAATGAATTTCAGCAACCATGAATCTATTTCGTAACTTTTCCGCGAGCTGAAAGGGGCAAAGTTGTAAGTAAAGCCAGCATTTCTGAGTAAAGAGTATTCCCCCCAGTGCGCGCACAAGGCGTTACGCCAGCTACAACTGATAACAATCCTAAGAAACGTGTTTAACAGACCCTAGTCACAGCTGCTTTAAATCCCTCTCTCTATTTCATACTTAAACTCTCTCATTCTCTTTGCTTTTTTCTCTCTCACACACTATCTCCCTCTCTCACACACACACTCTCTCTATCACTTTCTTATTATATCTCCTATTCCATCCCACTCTCCGTCCCCCCCTCTCTCTCTCTCTCTCTCTGCTTTTTTTCTCAACTTTCTTGTTTATTGGGTCCCTCATTCTTTTTTTATGCTGCTACTGAGATCTATTTTTTAGCCTATAGCGTAAAATTTGGCTTCAGGCCAGATACACATATACATACTTTCATAAACAAATGCATGCGCATGTGTGTGCGTCTGCATGTATATGTGTGTGTGGGTGTGCGTGCGTGTGTGCGTTCAGATGACAGGTAAATTACAGATCGTGTGTGTGCCACAAAGTTTCAAACGGTAACCTCGTTTTTATGGAGAAAATTGTTTTCGCCTACCAAGCAGAGCCTTCTTAGATAGAGAGATAAATATTGAATATGTATGCGGAGATAAAAAAAAAAAAAGTTCTCGTCGAAACGAAAAAAATCATTTCATGCAAAATTGTGACGTTTGGTCAGTTGGTCAAATTTTAGAAAGTGGGTAGGGCCAACATATTTTCAAAAATTCTTCACACATAAATACATAGAGAGTGTGGTTGATGGATTGTCGCCTAAATTCCTCAAAATTTGAAAATAGCACTGACATCTAATTTTAACAGATATAACATTTTTTCCGGCTCACAAGACACTGCGACATGAAAAACTCACCCTAATATTGAAAAGAAATTTCGAAGAAAAAAAAATTGATTTTCATATAAAGACACATTCACAATGCGTCCCTCCCATACTGGTGCAACTTATTGTTTGCATTAACCACTCTTCTGATTTTGTTTGTATGCCAATGACATACTAGTTGGTGGTTAGTAAATATAGTTTAGATCTCTCATTGTCCAATGGAGGTTTTATTTTCATAAAAATGAATTAATTTCTTTTTAAATATGCACGTAAAAATATAAAATAATCAAAGAAATTTCATTCATTCTCAAATTCCATGAACTTGTCGCAGCTGGGTTCATGTCAAAGTTCTAAACTATCATCTGCAGAGTCATCACTATTGTCAGTCAATAAATGATCCACACTACCATCCATGTAATGGTGGTAGCCATGGTGGTAATTGATACATTCGTCCTGGAAGACGCACACATATATTTAAGTGTATTTTACGAAAAAAAAAGTGTTTCGCAAGACGGAAAATACGGTATTTACTAAAATTACTCAAAAATATCTTGAAATACTAAAGAGTAAATTTATTCAATAAAATCGGCATTGGCTTCAACCACGGTCTCCAAATGATTTCAGAATCTCCTGAATCTCTTCTGGATGGTTTCCTTGTTTAAGTTGGTGAATGCTGCCAAAATTATTACCTTCAATTCAGCTTTGGTGTTACAAAATGTTTGTTGGTTTCTCACTAAAATGTGCCCCACGTATAATAATCAAAAGTGTTGCAGTCTGGGGAGTTAAGTTACCAGATGTAAGGGGTGGTGTGGTTGCAGAAATTGTCTGAAAACCATGAATGAGCTCTCCTGCTTATGTGATATGGTGCAGACTTCTGCTGCAGGGCATAATGTCTTCCAGCACCCACCCTTTTGATTCAGATCAGCACTGTCTCCCCAAGGTAGCTGATGTAGGCCTTCATACGGAGGCCCTGTAGGAAGATGAATGAAGGCATTACGTCGCCATCATTAATAATCACTCCAAACACAGTGATATTGACTGGATATACCATCCAACACTTTCCGAGTCCTCTGCACTTTCCTCAGATTGATATCCAAACAGTCTGATATGTTTGTATTAGAGCTTCCGTCTCAAATGTCAAGCAGTACAGCATGATGTTCCAGCATTTCTAGAAGAATGAATAGCGTCATGGTACTGTTTTTTCTCTTAGACGGTGCCCAACTCACCCTACTACTATATTGTGCAGTCGACACAATTCAAAAGAAAGAATGCGCATGCGTAAAATTAAAAATATAAAATGGTGACATTTTACACAAGGAACTCTATATATTGTCTCCGGCAAGTCTTGCCTATGACGTGCCACCGGACACAGAGTGAATGGAAGGAGAGATTGAGGCTGACGACCATGCGCAACTCTCCCTCAATTAAATCCAATTAAAGCGCAAGTCATGACTTCTACCATCTCTTCAAAGATCTGCGGCGATGGACAAGTGGCAAAGAGCGACAGGTGTGGACCTACTGGCGGCCGCAGCCACAACTCTGATGTAAAGATTGGCCTTATCAGCCACCTCCGCACCAACCCCAAAAAACCCTTAGTGACTAGAAATCGTGGTCTTCCTCAGCTGCGAGGGACGAACATGATATATATATATATATATATATATATATATATATATATATATATATAATTAATAAAAATTAATATAAAATGTGTCACTTAGCTGATTGATGCTATATTAAGGACCTCGATTCTAGAGTTTCGTACACAAAATAATTGTTAGTAATTGTTCTGTCTATTTGCCAGGTGGTTTCAGCACACACACACACACACACACACACACACACACACATATATATATATATATATATATATATAATTCACCTCAAGCAAGGCGATAATGCTACTAAGATGCAAGGTCTACTGGCAGTGAAAGAGAATGGGAAGACTTTATAAAGGACCGGAAACCCAATCGTAAACAGGAAACTAGAAAAAACCTTCGATTATAGCTCAAAAGACCAGGGAGGTATGTGAACAGAATGAACACACACACACACACACACACACACACACACACACACACACACACACACACACATATATATATATATATATATATATATATCGAACATATATTTTTGGTTCAGAAACTTTTTTTAAAAACTATTTTCCCAACATGGAACATATAAAAGTTTCAGAAGAAACTTTTTTTTTAAAGTAGTATTAAGATGATCGATTTCGTTTTTGTTGTTAGCTAAAAGGAAAATATCATCAACGTATCGAACGTATATTTTTGGTTTGGTAGCTTTTATATACGCCTTATATTGAGAAGATAGTTTTTTTAAAAGTTACTAAACCAAAAATATATGTTCGATATGTTGATGATATTTTCCTTTTAGGTGACATCAAAAACAAAATCGATCATATATATATATATATATATATATATAGAGGGAAGATATATGACAAAGTGGGAAAAGTTTTCGTTCGATGCGTTTCGTCTTTTTGACTTCATCAGGCCATGTTTATGTTGATGCCACTGCTCGTGCACACAAACTAGCGACGCTGGGAATTTTAAATTTAGAAAAAAGATTTTTTACGTGTTTTGGATATATAATATCGCTAATTCCATTTAGGTTCTTTTTGTTTTTCTCTTTGTTTCCATTATTATTGCTATTAAACACCTGAAATTGTGGTAAGAGAATATTTGCAAAGAATGGTAAAAAGTTGTAAGCCGCTGGACGCAAATCTACTGTGTATGATCTGGAGATTAAAGCAATTTCTAAAGCACAAACATTTTCGTCTTAGTAAATTGCTTTCTCTTTCAATTAGAATAGTATTTTGTGTTTGTATAATCATTTAGTTAAAGTTCTTGAGCTTTCTCTAATATATTCTTTTTGGCAATCATTACAGGTGATAGAGTAAATTTCTCCTTCCAGTTTTAGCATTTTTTTAATATTAATTAAATCATTTATTGTTTTAGATGTATGTTGTATCGCCAACGTGGCAATACGGTACCTGATGCTGTGTGCTGAAGTATCTGCAGCACAATATCCGTGCTGATGGATATTAAGTACAAGCAAGACAAACACAAATAAGACAGAAAAACAATAACTAGAAAAAGAGGTGATATTAAGTTGTTAGAGTCGCAGAGAACACTGTCCGTTAATAATCGTCAATGACACTCCGAATTATTCACGAAGCAATAGGTAGATGCGGGACAAAGTCAGTTAACGTGGGCAAAACCGAGCCCGTAAGCACGGACAAAAATTCTTGCCTGCTTTTCCCCAGACGAGACTCTATCCTCAGCCTCGTCTGAGTTTCTCTCCGCCCGAAGGAAGACAAAGTGAGCGACTGACACACGCGGTCGATCTTATTAGTCTGTTAATTCCTGAATGCTATTAATTTTTATTTATATGGCTATTTCAGTCTACAGACCATTCTCTCTTTGTGATCGCTAGAGGGGTGTCAGCTGCTCTACAACAATGTAGTTGCCACAATTTTATGTAGAGTTTAAATAAATCCTTTTCTATTGTAGTTGTGATAGAGTTTGTTAGTACAACCATATATTTTTTTGATTCGTTAGGTTTGTTAAGAGAGGCCGCTTTTCTATTTTGGAATATTTTATAAGCCTTTTGTTTCGCATTGAATATGAAATAGTTACAGCATTGGAGGATCTTCAGAGTATTTTCGATGTATTGTTTCTCTTCGGTTAAATATTAAAGGCTTTTAGAATCCGATGATTATTCTCGATTTAATTTTATTGTTTTGTGATCGGAATAGACATTTTTATTAGTTGATTTTCGATGGGCACTACGTATTAAGCTGCACACTAACGCAGTGTGCAATGATATCTAGTAAGCATAGATTATTGTTTTCTTCCATTACATATGCAAATGATTGTTTTCTTCCATTACATATGCAAATGATTGTTTTCTTCCATTACATATGCAAATGATTGTTTTCTTCCATTACATATGCAAATGATTGTTTTCTTCCATTACATATGCAAATGATTGTTTTCTTCCATTACATATGCAAATGATTGTTTTCTTCCATTACATATGCAAATGATTGTTTTCTTCCATTACATATGCAAATGATTGTTTTCTTCCATTACATATGCAAATTCTATTGCATGTTCGACTTTGTTTAGTCGAACAAGGTCAGGTAAATCTGCATCACGGGTATATATTAATAGTTGGTTGGTTTGTTTTCATGGCATATCAACCTCGGAGAGTCATTTATTGCTGGTAATACCTTTTTCTTTCAACAATTTATTGTTGTTTTTTATATGTTTTGTGTCTAGTAATATTTTTTTCTTTTCGAGTATCAAGATTCATTGGGATTTGTTTTTTTAAAGGCAGAGTTCCCAAGTCCTACTCTGTTATTTAACCCATAACTTGAGGGAAGGGACGGATTAATACCTTTCCCAAGGGTACCAGTGCTTAAGTCAATGCAGGGAATTCAACTGGAATTCGAACTCGGCTCACCGATTTCTCTTTCTGAGCTGATATCCACTGCACCACAACGCACATCCGTCACTAAACGCTTGTAGCACCTGATATTCCATAGCGGTCATCCATCTAAGTACTGACCAGGCTCAACGTTGCTTAACTTCGGTGTTCAAGAGAGAACCGGTGTAGTCAACGTGATATGGCCGTAAGCCATATATTAATAGAGCATCGTGAATATTTAGGAAATATGTTGATTGTTTAGATAAGAAAGGACCAGATTGGAGAAACACTAAGAAACTTCAGGCCATCACTCCACTAAGAGTCGATTACAATGGTAATTCAAATTTTTGTTTTCAAAATTATTTTAAATGGGAAATTGCATTAATTGGTGATATGACAGCAGATTTTTATTATTCTAGTTATTGGTATGGCGAAGTTCATCTTTGATTGTGTTAAATGCCTTTTTAAGAGATTTAAGCATTTTTCAACTGGAACGTTAATGTAAAGTGCTTTTATATCTAGACTAGCTATGTTTGTCAGTCATATTTGTTTCCCTTAGCTTTTCAATTAGGTTATCTAAATGTTTTATATGTGATGGACTAATTGTTTCAAGGAGCGGAGATTAGCATTTTTAGCCAGTTTGGGGTTGGACACATTCCTGAAATTACTAGGCGCGTTCGTGTACCTGTTTTGTTGATTTTAGGAAGACCATGAATTTTGGGTATTCTATGGTGATAGTCTATTAGTCTATACCATGATTTTTCTTCATTTTAATTAGTTTCTTAATCGCTTTGTTAAATGTTTGTGTTTTAGTAATTATTTTATTTTCGTTTATTTTTTTCATATGTACCGGTATCGTTTCGAAGTAAATTAATTTCTTCATCGTATAAGTTCTTATTCATTACAACAATCTATCTATCTATCTATCTATATATATATATATATATATATATATATATATAGGTAGATAGATAGATAGATAGAGAGAGAGAGAGAGAGAGAGAGAGAAAGGATGAGATGGTATATATATATATATATATAGATATACCATCTCATCCTCTCTCTCTCTCTCTCTCTCTCTCTCTCTCTCTCTCTCTCTATCTATCTATCTATCTCTATATATCTATCTATCTAGGGAGAGAGAAGGGGTAGGAAGGGAGTGAGAGAGAATTTAAGAAAGAAAGGATGAGTAAGATAATATTAAAAAACTACATCGACGGAAGCATATTGCAATTGGGTGTGAAAAAAGAGATCCTGTGCATATGTATATAATGAAAGTAGTTGTATATCTCGGCAACAATCCATCTTTTATGCAGGTTTCATTAAAAATGACAGACAAGGTTAAGTTTTTATGGAATTTTTCATGTGATCTTATGATATTTTTTCATGTCTTCAAAAGAAAATATCATAAGATCACATGAAGAATTACATTAAAAACTTATAAATTCTTCATTCGTAAACGAGTTATTACGCGACTTAAGTTTCTACCATGTGGTGTCTTCAGGCGATTTGCAAAAACTAATTTCACCTTTTTTTTAAGAACGCTCATGTAACTTGTATTTTTTTTTTTTTTTTTTTTGTACGCTCAGATTACGGGGAATTTTTGAACGCGCAATTTTTAAAGTTACAAGAAATTATAACGTTTTCATCTCTGGTTGTATGAACCTAATAGGTATTTTATGGTATAGTTACACTTGGTCATAATTTCTGTTCTTTCAAGCAGTAATTCATTTTGTCTGGAAATAACATTATCGCTAACTTTTCTTCCTGGCACAGTCTACATATTTTGTCACCGTTGTAGGGCTTGGCTGTTTTCACTATACACCACGTTATGTCTGGGTCTTTACCATGTTTTAATTGCAAATCGCCTGAAGACACCACATGGTAGAAACCTAGGTCACGTAATAACTCGTTTACAAATGTATATTCAAAAGTTCTACAATAAAATTATATTGAACACTTTAATACACTTGTGTACTAGTCTACTTTTATTATGACCAAAAACTAAGTAATTAAATAATCAACACACACACACACACACACACACACACACACACACACACATATATATATATATATAATGAATAAAGATAAAAGGAGAAATTAGCACCCCTCGAGGAACTTTATCTCGGTTAATGGCTTTTTATTTTTATTTATATTGTTCTTTTTACAGATATATTCTATCTGAAATTTTACACAAACACATACACCAACACCCACACACGCACACACACGCATACATACATATATATATATATATATATATATATATATATATATATATATATATATATCAGTATAGTCCGGCTTTGCTCGGGTGTAATGAAAGCTTTAAAACTAATCCATGGTTCTGGAGCTCAGACTCTTTGGACGTTGGCACGAAAGACTAAAAAGCAAGAGTTGTTATCAGTTAAAGCGAAACCGTAGACTGAAAGAAAAATGAATGGACGTAAGTCAAATTTTGATTTCCTGGTATCGATATCAAATAAGTTTTTTTCGTCGTAAACTGAATTTTTAAGGCTAAAAAAGTCCTCTGAGTAAACGGTATCATGGCTGAGACTAAGAACTACAATTATACCTACTTAGAGCCAAACTCAAAGCAAAAACTAAGATAAAAGGGCTGAAAAAATACAGACATACAGGCAGATAAACAGACACACACACAAACAGCTTGCCTTTTATATATATATTGTCAATTTTCTGCACTATTGTAAGAACTGCAACCTTGAAACTTCTGAACATCGTTTCTCATGTCTTTGTCTTTGAGCGTATCAAATTTGATTAAAATCGGACTACACTTTCTATAACCCGATTTTTTCGATTATCGATTTTCGATATTCATCGGGGGTACCTCGACACAAGCTAAGAACACTTGCAGATGCTTATAGTACAACTGTGTAAATTTTCAAGAAAATCAGTTCAGCCGTTTCGGAGTCTATAGATAACAGACACACACACACACACACACACAGACAAAGTTCCATTTATGAATAAGTTTAGATATACATAATAAATATATCAATCCGAAAAATGTTCAAATTATTTGCCCCCATCATTCACACACACCCCTTCAGCTGCAAAGCATTTTTTATTATTATATATCAAAAAATAAAAATTATAATAAATATATTATAATAAAAAATTACAAAAATAAAAATATTAAAAATGATTTCAATGAATTAAATGAATTCCAGCATTGGATAAATTCTAGAACCACTATTATAATACTGGTAATGCTGGTGATGTGCGTTGTGGCTCGGAACGATAAATCGGGGAGCCGAGTTCGAATTCCAGTTGAATTCATTACATTCACTTACGCACAAATACCCTTGAGAAAAGTATTAATCCGTCTCTTCCCTCTAATAATGGGTTAAATAATAGGACAGATTTGGTTCTATAGCCTTGGCTGTCAACCAGTCTACCTACTGCAGGATAATCTTCTGCCCTTTCGAGACATGATCCCCCAAAGCGTGTATCATGTATGGCACTAAACTGACTGAATGCTGGTGTAATATTTACCTTTTCACCCTCCTCTAGTATTCCTTCTCAAATATGGCCACTACATTATGACCGTGTTTGTAGTTGATGATGCTAAAGGATAGATTAATATTTTTGATGATGAGTGCGTCTGTTATTTTCAGACTTTTTTTTTCTGTCATTTCAGTTGATATTAATATAAAATAAACATAAAAATTTTGGTTGGAAATGGAATTCAGCATACTAATTCTGGTTTTCGTGCCCATAACTGTTTTCCTACGTCGCAACACACACACACACACACACACACACACACACAGGTAGAGGGGTACAAAAATAGGTATGCATTAATGAAAAACAAAACGTGCGCACAAAACGTATTTTATTAATTATACAGAGATATGATTAATAACCATATCAATCCCACAAATGTTCAAACTGCTTACCCAATCATTTACACTCTCCTGTTCACCTGTAAAGCATTTATCATTATTATATATTCAATAAATAAAAATAATAATGATGAATATATTATGATAAAAAATAATGAAAATAAAATCATTAAATATGATTTTAATGAAATAAATGAATTCTAGTGTTACATGCAGGTATAATAGTAATGCAGGTATATTAGTAATAGTAATGTTGGTAGAATGGTATAATGCTGGTATAATAGTAATGTTGGTATAATGGTATAATGCTGGTATAATAGTAATGTTGGTAGAATGGTATAATGCTGGTATAATAGTAATGCTGGTAGAATGGTATAATGCTGGTATAATAGTAATGCTGGTAGAATGGTATAATGCTGGTATAATAGTAATGTTGGTATAATAGCAAAGCTGGTATAATAGTAAAGATGGTATAATACATACTGTATTTTGCAGCCACATGTATATTTTTGAAGGTTTCCTGCTACTTTTCTTCATTTATGTTTTTTTTTTTTTTTTTTTTTAATCATATCACCCCGAGCAAAGCGGTAACGCCACTGATGCGCAGGGGGCTACGTAAGGGTAAAGAATGGAAAAGAGAAAGCCGGAAACCACATCCTAAACAGGAAACAAGGGATGAGCCTCTTCACCTGTTCAATAGATGTGGGTGGAGTGTGAACCGGGCGATAGTTTAGTCTATCTACTCCAATTGAAAAAAAAGAATAATAAAGGAAAAGAGTGAAAAGATTGGAAAAGAGAAAACCGGAAACCGCATCCTAAACAGGAAACAAGGGATGAGCCTCTTCACCTGTTCAATAGATGTGGGTGGAGTGTGAACCGGGCGATAGTTTAGTCTATCTACTCCAATTGAAAAAAAAATAATAATAATAATAAAGGAAAAGAGAAAACCGGAAACCGCATCCTAAACAGTGCCGTGTTAATAGCAGACACTGAAAGGAAATTACAGGAACTCCTGCAGAGTGGAGTAAAGAAAAACGAGAGAAAAAAACGAAACATCTATTGAAAGAAGACAAAATGTATGGTTGTCAGTAAGAGGGACAGACTAAGATGGGAACTACGAATTTTAGAGACCAAAATCGAGCAAATACAAAAATGTAGATATCTAGGAAGAATTTTAATAGCGGACGTAGAATTATCTTCTTCTTCTTCTTCTTCTTCTTCTTCTTCTTCTTCTTCTTCTTCTTCCTCCTCCTCCTCCTCCTGCTTCTATGTGCCGTGTTCCTTAGACACCAAATCGAGCAAGTACGCAAATGTAGATATCTAGGAAGCTTTTTAACAGAGGACGTAAAATTATCATCATCTTCTTCTTCTTCTTCTTCTTCTTCTTCTTCTTCTTCTTCTTTATTCCTCCTCCTGTTTCTTTTTATTCTTCCTTGTCCTCCTCCTCCTTCTTCTTCTTCCTCCTCTCCCTGCTTATTCCTCCTCCTACTTCCTCCTCCTCCACATTCTTCTTTTTCTTCCTCTTCCTCTTCCCTGTCCTTATTCCCCTTCCTGCTTCTTTTTCTTCCTCCTCCTCTTCATTCTTCTTCTTCTTTTTCTGTGTGCCGTGTTCCTTAGACACCAAATCGAGCAAGTACGCAAATGTAGATACCTAGGAAGTTTTTAACAGAGAACGTAGAATTATTATCACCATCTTCTTCTTCTTCATCATCATCCTCCTCCTTTTCCTTCTTCTTCTTCCTCTATCTTCTTCTTCTTTTATGTGCCGTGTTTCTTTAGGACGTAGGCGATGATGGCCTTCTACATCTCCCTATCCCTTGTAGCTCTTAACACCCTTTCTCTGGATACCCCACCCAAAACCTGCTCTGCCATCCATTTGCTCAAGCCCATCAAGTATGTCACGCGTTTCTTTCCCCTGTCTCTCTTTCCCTCTATCTGTCCTGTCACTATCAGCAGGAAAGACAGAGAAACTTCAGCTGATTTTCTTGATATTAAATACAAATTTCCTTTTCATTTCTATCCTCTCCAAACCGCGTCGCTGCTTACGTATTCTGTTGCTTCAAGTCTTTCCTTCATCTTCAATGAGATTGCGCAGAATTCATTGCCATATTGAAAGACAAGCATCTCATAACAACCAAGTACTCTTTTCTTTATTTCCCACCAAATTTTTCTGTCTCTCAATACTCTACTTAGCTTTTGGAATGCATCCTTCGCCATGCCAATTCGCCTTCGGATCTCAGTGTCACAAGTTTTGGTCCTCTGTTAGGGTACTTCCCAGGTATTTAAATTTCTCTACTTGCTAGAGTTTAGTATCCTCGGCTTACAGTTGACATAGCCGAGTTAAATCTTTCTAGCACCCTCCTCGTATATTCTCTAAGTTACATTTGTCACAATCCGTACCGACTCTGTGCTTTGATCATGATGAAACAATTTCAGTTTCAGCAAAGTATACATATACCACACTCTTATCATTCGGAGAGAGACACTTTCATCCTAGTCAGAGCGCACTGATAATCTAATACAAGTTAGTAGTGCTTATCTGCGTTGTGGTGCAGTGGATATCGGCTCAGAATAAGAAACCGGAAAGCCGAGTTCAAATTCCAGTTGAATTCGTTGCATTCACTTACACACAAATACACATGGGAAAGGTATTAATCCGTTGTTTCTACCTCTATTCATGGGTGACATAGCAGGACAGATTTGGTTCTATAGCTTTGGTCTACCAGACTACCGCAGAAAAATGACTACCTTCTGCGGAAAATTCTTCTACCTAATCAGTCAACAATCGAAAGAGACATGATCATCCAGTCAGGTATCACGTATGGCATTTAACCGAGTGCTGATCTGTGCGTACATGTTTCCAGCGCTTTTTACAGGTACTATGCTAATAATAATATAACTGCAAATAAAATTGCTATTCATTAGGTACGAACTTAAGTCACTGGTGCCCTTTGACTAGAATTTACTGGTGCAACCAGACTGGCAACAAGATCCCACCCACTTACAGTTAGATCAACCAAATGCAGCTGCCAATTCTACTCCATCAGCTTCTTTTTCCGCACTTCCAGCCTGTGGAACTCTCTTCCGTATTCTTGCTTTCCTGACAGCTACAATCTCCAGGTATTTAAAGGCAAAGTCAATACCCATCTGTTATCCACTTGACTCCAGTTCTTTCTACATCACACTGTGTATCTTGTTCTATCTTCTTTTCCTTTCTCTCTGCCCTAGCAACTGTCTTCACACCTGTTTCCGCCCTTCTCTTGCCCTTTCTCTGACACCCACTGTAGCTGGGCTGTTTTTCTCTTTGTTCTCTTCTTGCCTAAACTTTTGCTCTTATATAGCCCCTTGCGCATCAGTGGCGGTACCGCCTTGCTTGGGGTGAAACGATAAAAAACAATGATAATTCTAAAAATAAAAACTAAATTGAAAGGTCATGGTAAAATCTCCATGTATAACGTGTGACGACAATAGAATCGATCATCCAAGAAACGAATGTGGGAAGAAGCAAAAATCAAGCATGATTGTTAAGGAAAAGCCTATCCACTGAGAACTGTGCAAAGTATTGGGATTTAAAAATATTAATCAATGCTAGATACAAAAATCAGAATATGTTTGTTTGGATAAAGAATGTAGAAATTTATTTCGAACGTTATAATAGAAAGTGAATCAAAAGTAACATCCAAGTTGTGGGAAGTCATGTTGTTAATGTTTGTCTTGCAAATTATTGGTTTTCTCAGTTCAATTTTTACCTTTTTGTTTACCTATTTCTTAATAATTTTCCGCAAAGAAGTGGCTTCATAAAACATGTTCTCCATTGATTTTAACTTCTTTTCGACTGGAATACAAATGGTAAATAAACAATCAAATAACAACCGTAAAAAAAAACAAAAAACTTTTAATCCCAGAACATGTCTTGTTATCGGTAGTAACCAAATGATTTGTGGATATCGCTGTTGACAATAAAAAATAAGAAGTAGAAAGCAATTTAAAAACAATTAGGAAAATATGGGGATCTTGAGAAAAACAAAAAGACTGAACATTAAGGAAGTTGATAATACTCATCAGTACCTGCACGTTTGTAACAATCACAGACTTCCTTTCAAAAGAATTGGTAAATCTGAAGACGAATTGAAACAACGAGACGGTATAATGTCTGCTGGTGTGAAAATTCAATGGCAGTAATGACTATAATAGTCATCGTAGGTTATCTCCCTTTGTTATGAGAGTTTTTATTGCGACCATCGCTTTTAAAGAAGCTTCATTTACATTTCGACACATACATGTACTATTAATAGGATTTCAAATTCATCATTTACATTACTATTTCCCCCCCGGCTGCGGTTTGACTTATTACCCAAAATATTAATTGAGATTATAATTTCCTGCGAATATCGGCTCACTGCGTAACCGAAGATGAATATTAATGACAGGATGCACATTGCTACCTATTTATGAAGATAGATAGATAGATAGATAGATAGATAGATAGATAGATAGATAGATAGATAGATATTAACAGACTGAGATAGATAGATAGATAGATAGATAGATAGATAGATAGATAGATAATGAAGAGAATGGGATAGATAGATAGATAGATAGATAGATAGATAGATAGATAGATAGATAGATAGATAGATAGATAGATAGATAGATAGATAGATAGATAGATAGATAGATAGATAGATAATGAAGAGAATGGGATAGATAAATAGATAGATAGATAGATAGATAGATAGATAGATAGATAGATAGATAAGATGAAGAGAATGGGATAGATAGATAGATAGATAGATAGATAGATAGATAGATAGATAGATAGATAGATAGATATGATAATGAAGAGAATGGGATAGATAGATAGATAGATAGATAGATAGATAGATAGATAGATAGATAGATAGATAGATAATGAAGAGAATGGGATAGATAGATAGATAGATAGATAGATAGATAGATAGATAGATAGATAGATAGATAATGAAGAGAATGGGATAGATAGATAGATAGATAGATAGATAGATAGATAGATAGATAGATAGATAGATAGATATGATAATGAGAGATAGGGATAGATAGATAGATAGATAGATAGATAGATAGATAGATAGATAGATAGATAGATAGATAATGAAGAGAATGGGATAGATAGATAGATAGATAGATAGATAGATAGATAGATAGATAGATAGATAGATAGATAGATAATGAAGAGAATGGGATAGGGATAGATAGATAGATAGATAGATAGATAGATAGATAGATAGATAGATAATGAGAGATAGGGATAGATAGATAGATAGATAGATAGATAGATAGATAGATAGATAGATAGATAGATAGATATGAATATACCGATATGGATAGATAGTGATGAACATACTGAATTAGAAATAGATATATATGAACAGAAATAGATAGATAGATAGATAGATAGATAGATTACAAGTGATGAAGATAGATAGATAGATAGATAGATAGATAGATAGATAGATAGATAGATAAGAGGACGAGAATAGATAGATAGATAGATAGATAGATAGATAGATAGATAGGAAGGAAGGAACAGACAGACAAATAGATAGAAGCTTATTTTACTTTTAACTGAATATATATAAAACAATCTATATATTCAGTTAAAAGTAAAATAAAATTCATCCTTGATAATGGCTAAAAGCATAGCTGAAAGCGCTTACATAAAATAACACTTGGACAATTTTTATATAATTTACGCTCTGAAAAAAATTATAAGATCACATGAAAAATTATATAAAAAACTTGTCAGTAATTTTTAACGAAACTTGCATATATATATATATATATATATATATATATATATATATATATATATATATATATATATAACGTAGAATACTTGGTATATAAGTCAGGTAAATTCCGATACAGATAAACTCAAAAGAACTCAATGTTAAATTTATTTATTTAATTTAACAGAGTAATATAATTTTGAAAATTTTTTATATGTTCTACAATTTCATGAAATTGTCAGTCAGTTAAGTGCCATACGTGATACACGCTTGAGCGATCATGTCTCGAAAGAGACATGACTGACTGGGCAGAAGATTCCCGCAGTAGTTTGCCATTGCTTTCTGCGGTAGACTGGTTGCCGACCAAGGCTATAGAACCCAATCTGTCCTGCTATTTAACCCATATCTGGAAGGAAGAGACGGATTAATACCTTTTCCAAGGGTATTTTTTTCTAATATATATATATCCAAGTGAAAAAAGGAACGAAAAAATATTAACAACGTTCACAACATTAATTTAAAACAGTGCTCAATATAGAAATAGAGCTATGAATATTTATCATAAATTGTACTATAGAACATGTTCAAATTACAGTCTTAAAAAAGTGTGCATTTTGTTTCGACATTGAAAGGACAATGTATCATGTGGTAGTAAACGCTATCTTTTGAAAATTTTGAATTTTCCATCTCTTTAAAAAAAGCGTTTACTACCTGATGAAACATTGTCCTTTTAATGTTGAAACAAAATGTACACTTTCTAGTAGAATGTAATGTGTTCATGTGCTAGACTATATATATATATATATATATATATATATATATATATATACGTGTGTGTTTGTGTTTATACTAAAGTGCCGATTCCTTTGGTGAGGCTAAAACCACTTGTGAAACGGTTTCATTAAAAAAGGTGTAGGAAAGTAATAATTTCGATAGAAGCCATAAAGAAACAAACAAGGCATTGGCTTCTAAAAGTAATATCTTCCGATTGGCTGGCCGCTGCTTCTTGAAGCCACGTGGCCCCTAACACACATGCCACAAGCAATAAAGGAACGAAACCGCTTTGATAAAGCGGTCAAGCCTCTGGCCAACAAATCGATGAGGCACGGTGTTGCTTTGGGTCATCTTTCGACAGATGTTTTCGCTTGCAAAATCTTAACGCATGCAAAAGTAAATAAAGGAAATATCCTGACCCTAAAAACGAGAGATGGTTCCGCTTGCTTGGTTGAAAAAGAGGCCGCAAAACGGATGCGCGTTGAGATGGGGGTATGTTCGAATGGAGGTAACTAGAGCAAGTGAGAGAACGAGATACAGAGAGCTGCCAGGATGGATAAAAGTAGAAAGAAAGAAACAAAGGATACGTTAGCTTCAAAAAACGATAAACAGAAAGGAAAGAAACGCAGAGGAAGACGATGGAGTGACAGAGAAAATGAAGAGGAAAAAGTAGCGAAGATATATTAATGGAGAAAGATAAAAAAAAGAATGAGATTGTGAGAAACAAAGAAAGAAAGAGAGACAAAGATACAGATGAAGTAGATGGTAAAAACTGAATAAAAAGAGAGACAGACGAATATATATATATATATATATTCCACAGCATCTATCTATCTATCTATCTATCTATCTATCTATCTATCTATCTATCTATCTATCTTTTCTGCCAACGTATCTATCTATCTATCTAGCTAGCTAGCTAGCTAGCTATCTTTTTAAAAAGACAATAAATATCTATTATGTTTAATCATGAGCCGTTCTAAACATCGTATTTTGGCTTTAATTTCAGGTGAAAATAAAGACAAAAATTCTCGAACATTTGGATATTTTATATTAAGTTGGTTCTAAGCTTTCGTTTCACATAAGCCATCCTCAGAGAGGTTACAGGGACGTTAACATAAAAACACCCACCATCAAAGATCTTTTATCTTGCGTTGACATAAAACTTTGCTTAAACAATGATAACAATTACCAAATAGCGAACGCAGTTCGTAAATTTCTAATGTGGTTCTGTGACGTCAAACCGCGTGAGAGCTCGAAATGTTAACAGAACCATATATTTAAATGCGATGTAATGTGTTATAATCAGATTTAAACGTGATTTTATTAAGTGTGGGTTGTTTTGATTTAATATAGATGGCCTCCAATATCTGAAGGTTCTTTTTACTGTGTGTATTAGTGAGTATTATTGAATTGTTGACTAACATCTGTCTGATATTACCTACATGGCTATGTTTTTCTGAGAAATGTTGTTTAATTGAACTCTGATAAGGAAGGTGACAGGTAAGTCTACGGGAGAGCGTGGTTGTAGTAAAACCAATATATGTAATGGGTTTATTATTAGTACCAGAGATACAATCTATGAACGGGCATGTAAACTGATACACAACATTGGTTTTCTGTAGAAGATTTAGTTCTGTGGTTGTAGGGTTATTAGAGACTATGTGGTCAATTGTTTTAAATTTTTTATAAATTTTATATATATATATATATATATATATCTTGATACTCATGTAAAAATCGACTAGCGACAGCCTGTTTCTTGCTTGAACGTAATCTTTAGACCTGAAGTTTAAGTACAAAAGTTGTCTCACTTTTGTATTTACATACTCTTTATCAGCGATATTGATTGCTTTCACCAATAAAAGAAACATAAATTTAAACTATATATATATATATAGTCATCTGCAGACAGATCTGTTTTGCTGAATCACGGCTCATCAGTACGGTTAGACTCCGATTGCTTTTTAACCCAGGATTGAAACCCGACCGAATTGGCGTCTGTCGGCGATTCTACCTCTGAGCTATGGGCGCTCGGTAGAAGGAGGCAAACGTTTGAGCGTGTATATTATCATTATACACGCCCAATAGCTGAGAGTGTTCTAATTCATTGCTGAATGAACGATGCGTATATGCTAAAGTAGCTATTGTTTTTCAAAGTCTACCATTCTTCCAAAGTGCTCAATCAGTGTGTGTGTGTGTGTGTGTGTGTGTGTGTGTGTGTGTGTGTGTGTGTGTGTGTGTGTGTGTGTGTGCGCATATACATGCAAACGGGTGCATGGACTCGAGCGCACACGACGAACGCATACACACACGCACAGATACTCTATGAACACGAAAGAAAATCAACCTTGCACCAATGAAAAGTGAATATTTAAAAGAAAAATCGAAAAGTATAAGCAGACACTTGCAGATACCACTGACGAGTGGACGGAGTGATTCCTGGAGGAACCCTCTAGGAATCACTCCGTCTGCCAAACTCTGAGTAGGGATGTTGAAGGTAACATCAGTCGGCTAAATGACAAACTTTTTACTTGTATTAATTTTCTGTCCCCATCCCTCTTCCTCTCTCACCCCCTCTCTCCCTCTGTCTCTCTCTCTCTCTCTTATATATATATATATATATATATATACTAAATATATATATATATATATATATATATATATATACTATATACTAAATATATATATACTAAAAATATTGCTCTACTATGTATCGAGCACTGTTAAAAAGCAACTGCTACGAACTGTGAAATGGCATTCTATTAGTTCTTAACACTACTACTAATAATAATCTATATGTGTGTGTGTGTGTGTGTGTGTGTGTGTGTGTGTGTGTGTGTGTGTGTGTGTGTGTGTGTGTGTGCAGGAATGGAATGTTCCTATCCTCTAAAATACGTGAACATTATTGGAATATAGTAGAGGAGAGTGATTACACTGACTAGGAGTTCACAAGCAGTGTATCTACTTCACGCAGAGTGCGAGTCTTGTACTTGTTGATATACTATTATTGACAACCTCCGTTTTGGTGATTACTCATGCAGTAACCTTTTTAGGGCTACAACAATATATATAGTCATCCGCAGACAGATCTGTTTCGCTGTATCACAGTTTATCAGTACGGTTAGACTCCGATTGCTTTTAACCCAGATTGCGTCAGTCGGTGATTCAACTTCTGAGCTATGGGTGCCCAGTAGAAGCAGGCAGACTTTTTAGCGTGTATATTATCATTATACACGCCCAATAGCTGAGAGTGTTCCAATTTATTGCTGAATATATACATATATATAGGAGAGAGATATTTTTATGAACAGACTGAGAATCGACAAATTAACAGAATGACTCGAATGGATCCTAATATTTATGATTGAATCAAATGTAGTAAAAAATAAGAGGCATTTTTCCTTCTTTTTTGTTGTTTAAAACACACGGACATTGATTCACACACACACACACACACACACACACACAGACACACACACACACACACACACACACACACATATATATATATATATATATATATATATATAAATTAGATCAGTACACATTTGTATTAAAAAGTTTTTCATAAAATTATATTGTAGAACTATTGAATATTCTTTATTTGTAAACGAGTTTACAAATGAAGAATATATCTATCACTCTGTCTGTCTGTCTGTCTGTCTGTCTGTTTCTCTCTCTCTCTCTCTCAATATATATATATATATATATATATATATATAGGTATTATTATGGCTACAACTCGATTTTGATTAATATTATCGCCTGGTTTATCTTCAAACATGGACAGCGGCGTGGATGTGGCTTTCTTTATCCTAGTAGGAATTAATATTCTCTTGCGTAGATCTATAATGCCTTTGATCATTTCTGAGATCTGCCCTACTTAGACAGAGACGACCACATTCGTTAAACTTTACATCAAATTCTGTGCCAACATTCTCGAGGGGATTTAACATCAAGACCCTTAAAAACATCTCCCTTGAGTTTGTAAGACTCAATTCTGTTTAAGGTCTCTCTTATCATTTTTTTTTTCAGGACGAACGATACACCTACATACAATGATAGATAGATAGATAGATAGATAGATAGATAGATAGATAGATAGATAGATAGATATTTTGTCAAAGTTATATATATATATATATATATAAATGAAAACCAAAATTGAATACCTCGTATAATGCCGCCATGAAAATGCATGATATATACACTATATAAAACTCAGATAATGTTACATACTTTATCGGTCAGTTAAGTGCCATACGTGATACATGCTTGAGCGATCATGTCTCGAAAGGGACATGAATGACTGGGCAGAAGATTATCCCGTAGTAGGTTGCCATTACTTTTTTCCGGTAGACTGGTTGCCAGCCAAGACTATAGAACCCAATCTGTCCTGTTATTTAACCTATAACTGGAGGGAAGAGACGGATTAATACCTTTTCCAAGGGCATTTGCCAATACTTTAAATTAAACAAGATAACACCCGGAAAAATAAAACAAACAAAATAAAGACATTAAGTAAATAACGAATGCACATTTAAACTAATTATATAAACTCAAGTAAATACAATAATAATCTACAAAAAAATACTATGCATTTAATAATAATAATAAGTAAAAAAGTTAACAAATAACCGCATTCAGTCAGTTAAGTGACATACGTGAAACACGCTTGGGCGATCATGTCTCTTTCAGGACATGACTGACTGGGCAGTTGATTATCCCGCAGTATATTGCCATTGCTTTCTGTGGTAGATTGGTTGCCAGCCAAGGCTATAGAACCCAATCTGTCCTGCTATTTAACCCATAACTGGAGGGAAGAGATGGATTAATACCTTTCCCAAGGGTATTTGTGCGTCAGTGAATGCAATGGATTCAACGTGGTATTCGAACTCGGCTCCCCGATTTCGCGTCTACTGCACCACAACGCACATCCGACGCACATCCAACCGCGTTCAGATCCACAATTATTTAAATTCAATAGTCTCTAGAATAATAACCAATAACTGCCAGAATAATAAAATAGACCTTGCTAACCTTCATGCACCATTAACGAGCATATACACATAGTCGAGTCAAAACACAATACGCATAGCCTGAAGATTGCACTAAAGCATGAAACAGATTGGTGTCTATATATTCATATTGCAGTACAGCATGCCGTTTCCAAATTTCTGGCAGTGTGCGTTGTGGTGCATTGAATATCGGCTCGGAACGAGTAATCGGGGAGCCGAGTTCGAATTCCAGTTGAATTCAATGCATTCACTTACGCGCAAATACCCTTGGGAAAGGTATTAATCCATCTCTTTCCTCTAGTTATGGCAACCAGTCTACCGCAGAAAAGCAATAGCAGCCTACTGTGGGATAATCTTCTGCCCAGTCAGTCATGCCTCTTTCGAGACATGATCGCCCAAGTGTGTTTCACGTATGGCACTTAACTGACTGACTGAATTGCGTCATGGTGCTCTTTTTCTCACATGATGGTGCCAAACTGACCCTACTATACTGTACACTCGACACACTCAAAACAACACACATGCACGAAAATATTAAATGTCGATAATTGACCCATTGCACTATATATATATATATATAGAATCAAAAGTGTGAGAAGCCATGAATGTTTTCTTTAAAGTGTATATTTATTGTTTTTGTTATTATACATGTTATGATACATTAAGTGTTCATAATGGTATTTGTGACGCTACACGTGTTTCGAGTCTAAAATTGACTCTCATCAGGCGAATAAATTTGTGGCTTTACGTATCGAGTTCCTTTGGTAATGAGTTTATGTTACCAAATAATTCTATAAAATTAAAAAATATAGGTTTAATATAATAACGGCCAAAATGTCATGAATATCACAATAAAGATGAGGACAACAGTCGGAACAATGAAAAAAAGAAACTCGATACGTAAAGCCACAAATTTATTCACCTGAAGAGAGTCAATTTTAGATTCGAAACACGTGTAGCGTCACAAATACCATTATGGACACTTAATGTATCATAACATGTATAATAACAAAAACAATAAATATACACTTTATACAAAACGTTCACGGCTTCTCACACTTTTTATTCTATCCCAATTTCTCTCGTTGGTACAACCCTATTTCTTTATCCAATATATATATATATATATATATATATCAGGTGGTATATTTACAAAAAGAATTTTATATATTCAATATACAGTCAGAACTAATGCAATGCAATATTTATCATTTAACCTTTTATAAAGAAAAATGATAATTTTTCTTTATAAAAATTACTAACATTTACTAAATTACTAAAATACTTAAACCAACTATAAAGAAATAATTTTTGTTTATCATTTTATAAAGTTAGAATCAATTTGCTATTAGCCAATGTTTGGGGAAACTATTGCCACAAATTATACAATAAATAAATATAGTAAATAGACAATATAACAAATAAATAGTGTTTATTATTTTTGTTATCAATTTTCAAGAAAAAAAATGTATAAATTCCCTTTCATGCGTTTAGGTTTTTATTAAAATTCTAGCGGTCACTTTCTAAAATAATAAACATTGCCTACTTCTTAAAGTAGCAGTGAAAAAGCGGTGTCATGTCTTTGACTCTCCGGCTTATTGCAGACACGTTTGTCCATGTTTGACTAGTTTTCATTGCGTTTTAATTACTCAAAATAAATAAAATTACAACAATCCCAACACACGCAGTAACTTTCTTCCTCAGAGTTCAGCTTTTGGGGTTGGTTGTAGAGATTTATCCTTGTTAATACACTTCGTCGCGCGCTCTGCATTGAACATCGCTATATGTAAATAGTTTTTCGTCACCTGTTATGAAATATTTATGGACTGTTAGCTAGGATGATGCATTCGTCATCATAATTGGTTCCCAGAAACGGAAATTACATATGATTCAATCTAAAAATTTACATCAAGTGTTGTGTAAGATAATAAAAAATGTAACTGAAATCTGCTCAGAGCTGAATAATGGCGCTTTGAATTTATACAGTTTTAGAAGCAGTATAACCCGGCGTTGCTCGGGTGTAATGAAAGCTTTAAAACTAATCCATGGCCCTGGAGCTGAGACTCTTTGGACGTTGGCACGAAAGACTAAAAAGCAATAGTTGGTTCCAGTTAAAGCGAAACCGTAGACTGAAAGAAAAATGAATGAATGTAAGTCAAATTTTGATTTCCTGGTATCGATATCAAATCAGTTTTTTCGTCGTAAACTAAACTTTGAAGGCTAAATAAGTCCTCTGAGTAAATGGTATCATGGCTGAGACGATGAACTACAATTATACCTACTTAAAGCCAAACCCGAAGCAAAAACTAAGATAAAAGGGCTGAAAAAATACAGACATACAGGCAGATAAACAGACACACACACAAACATCTTGCCTTTTATATATATATATATATATATATATATATATATATATATATATATATATATTTTTTCTGTACTATTGTAAAAACTGTAACCTTGAAACTTCTGAATATCGTTTATGTCTTTGTCTATGAGTGTATCAGATTTAATTAAAACCGGACCACTCCTTCTATAACCCGATTTTTTCGATTATCGATTTTCGATATTTATGGGGGGGGGGTACCTCGACACAAACCCTAGCTAAGAACACTCGCAGATGCTTATAGTACAACTGTGTAAATCTCAGCCGTTTCGGAGTCTATAGGTAATGGACACACACACACACACACACACACTCACACATACACACAGAGACAAAGTTCCCTTTATAAATAAGTTTAGAAATAAATCCCAAAAAATGTAAGTAGTGTAAACTTTAGATTATGAACATTGTTCCGACTGTTGTCCTCATAAAGCATCTTTATGTTGTACTATAAGCATCTTTATTGTGATATTCATGACATTTCGGCCTTTATTATATTAATCCTATATATTTTTAATTTTATAGAAGTATTTAGTAACATAAGATTGGTACCAAAAATAATTATTGTAATATCAATATAAAGATTAGTTATTTCATATTATTTTATTTCAGATTTATATAACTTTTATACAGAAGGTTACTTGAAAGTGAGATTAAATATCGTATTTGGAAGCTTTTAGGAGGTGTTCCTATTATAGAGCATTATATATAAATATACTTATGTCCAAAGAGAAGGATGCACTTAAATTTGTGTAAACAGCTAGAATTTGACAATACAACACTGAAAGAACGTTCACAAAAACAGTATAAATAGAATAAAGCAAACAAAAAACTGTTTACATTGTTCGGACTATTGTCCTTATCTTCATTGTCATATTCGCGACGTTTCGGCCGTTGTACATCCCGGTTTTCTTCAGGTGATATACGTTGGAATTTAGAACCGAACCTTTTATTTCGTCCTTGGTTAGCAAGTGGATAAAAGCGTTCGTTGAAGTAATTTTGTAACTTGACCCAAAGAGTTGTAATTTCAATACCTGTCCACAGCAAAGGTGGACAAAAACATGCAGAACTGAGTTACTGAAATCTGGGATGCCAGAAAAGACAGAACAATCCACCCCAGTGAATAAAAATAAAGGTTTCGGTTCGAAAGTCCAACGTATATCACCTAAAGAAGGTCGGAGCGTATAACGACCGAAATATCGTGAATGTGACATTAAAGATAAGGACGACAGTCCGGACAGTGTAAATAGTGTAGTTTAGCTTTCTTTTCTTCTGTCAACAGAGGAAACAAATCCATTTTGACAAGAAGTCTACTGGAGACAAGTTGATTTATTACGCAAATCAAATGGAGGAAAATCATTGCTAAATTCAAGACAGCTTTCAAAATCTCAACTCCAATGGAATTTGTTCGTGGTGGGCAAAAGTTCTTCTCTGTTTTTGATAGGATTCAAAGAAAACTTTACCGCTGGAACACACCCACACCCATACACATACAAACACATACACACTCACATACACACACGCACGCACACAAACACATGCACGTGTGAGTCGATCTGCTAGTTAGTGTATTATGATACGTTTTTATGTTTGTTTATTTTTCAAACGGATGCTCATTTGCGTTAATTCATTCTGGCCTTCATGCATGTAATAGACTCTTTACTACATACATTTAAAGCCATTCTTCCTCTCCATACAAAGAGACTTATAAAATGCATATGAGTGTGTGTTTATGTGTTTGTGTGTGTGTGTGCATATGCCTAAGCAATATATCAATATTATACGTGCATTAATATATTTTCTACTCATAAAAAAACACTTACCTCAAATATATAGCTGCCTGCACTCTTATTCATTGTTTGTGTGTGTGTGTGTGTGTGTGTGTGTGTGTGTGTGTGTGTGTGTGTGTGTGTGTAAGAGAGAGGTAGCTAAAGGGAGGAAGAGAACAGGAACTTAGAGAGAGGGAGAGCAGAAGAAAAAAGGAAAAAGGAGCGTCGAGATAGAGATTCGGAGAGAGGAAGAGGACGAAAAAGGTGCGTAGAGATGGAACTGAGGGAAGAAAAAAGAGGACAGGGGCCTAGAGATGGAAGGAGGGAAGAAAAAAGAGAACAGGGGCCTAGAGATGGAAGGAGGGAAGAAAAAAGAGAACAGGGGTCTAGAGATGGAAGGAGGGAAGAAAAAAGAGGACAGGAGCCTAGAGATGGAAGGAGGGAAGAATAAAGAGAACAGGGGCCTAGAGATAGAAGGAGGGAAGAAAAAAGAGGACAGGAGCCTAGAGATGGAAGGAGGGAAGAAAAAAGAGAACAGGGGCCTAGAGATGGAAGGAGGGAAGAAAAAAGAGGACAGGAGCCTAGAGATGGAAGGAGGGAAGAATAAAGAGAACAGGGGCCTAGAGATAGAAGGAGGGAAGAAAAAAGAGGACAGGAGCCTAGAGATGGAAGGAGGGAAGAAAAAAGAGAACAGGGGCCTAGAGATAGAAGAAGGGAAGAAAAAAGAGGACAGGAGCCTAGAGATGGAAGGAGGGAAGAAAAAAGAGAACAGGGGCCTAGAGATAGAAGGAGGGAAGGAAAAAAGAGGAAAAAAGACAGGCGCCTAGAGATGGAAGGAGGGAAGAAAAAAAGAGAAACAGGGGCCTAGAGATGGAAGAAGGGAAGAAAAAATCTTAGGAAATCTGGGAGAAGGAGAGGAAGAGTAACGGAGTGTAGTGAGATGAAGGTTGGCGAGAGAGGGAGAGAAAAGGAGGAAGGAAGTTAAAAAGAAGCGTCAAGATAGAAGGACGGAGAGAGTAAGAAAAGAGGAGGGTAGAGATGGAAAGAGAAAGAGAAAAAATAGTGTAAAGATGGTGGGAGCGAGAGGAGAGAAAATGATATTAAGTTTGGGGAGAGGAGGAAAGAGAGGAAGAGAAAATGAGCGTAGTGAGATCAAAGGAAGACATTCAAGGTAAGCAACGGAGAGAATCAAGAACAGCTGCCGTACAGGATTTCACATTTACGACTGTGTTGCTATTATTATTATTATTATTATTATTATTATTATTGCTATATGTGAGGATGTCGTTTTTGCGATTTTTTTTTTTTTGTTTTTGTTTTATTACGCCTGCTTGGCTATCGTCTCGATTAATCAGAAAAAAAAATTAGCGTCAACATTCCACGGGCGCTTGGGACGCTAAACACAGTCCTAGAGAGCTCGCTACGCATGTCAGCAGTCAATGTTAGTAACGATCGTCAACAGGCTACCGAAAAGAAAATTCATTCTGAATATTCAAATTAACCTCTGCTTAAAAAAAAAAAAAAAATTGATGTTTACGCCAATAATTACTTCTTGGTTTTAATTGAAATGCGTTCCGACCTGAACTTCTTAAATGAAACACTGTCAATCTCTATTAACTAACATAATACCCATAAAAAATAACAGAATTATCAACATGAAGATCGGTAATTTTAACTGAGATCAGAATATTTGTAATCTCAAATAAAGAATTATATCCTCTATCTAATATCATAGCATATCTACCCTATGCCTGAGATCAAAATGGTAATCCCTGATCTTCTGTCTAAGACCAGAGAATTTATACCCTCATTTTAAAATAAAAGTTACATTCCTTGTTCCTCTATCTAAAGTTAGAATATCTGTGAGCTCAGCGTAAGATCAAAGTTTAAATTCACGGGAATCTAAGATCAAAATATTTATACCCTCAAAAGATCAAAGCTTCTACCTGTGGTCATTTAAGATCAAAGTTCAAATTCACGGGAATCTAAGATCAAAATATTTATACCTTCAAAAGATCAAAGCTTCTACCTGTGGTCATTTAAGATCAAAGTTCAAATTCACGGGAATCTAAGATCAAAATATTTATACCCTCAAAAGATCAAAGCTTCTACCTGTGGTCATTTAAGATCAAAGTTCAAATTCACGGGAATCTAAGATCAAAATATTTATACTCTCAAAAGATTAAAGTTTCTACCTGTGGTTATCTAAGATCAAATACCTATACAAATAAGATTACAATATCGGAGCCTAGTCGTCTGTCTAATAGCTATCTGGTTCTCTATGATCAAAATACTTCTACTTTCTGGCTTATACCACTTTACTTCTTTTGTTCTCTAAGATCAACATATCTCTACTCTCAGTTAATATCAAAGTTTAACTCCCTGGTATTTTAAGAACAGAGTTTACCTGTCTAAGATCAATATTTAACTCTCTAGTTTTCTAAAATCAGAAGGTACAATTAACAATAATACATATATACGCAAGCCACGGGTTGGAGCGGAATAGACTATCGAATAGTGAATGCCTTCGCCTAAGACCTTTTACAATTGAAGAATGGTACTCAACACCAGGAATAAGGTATAAGAGATTTATTGTACTAAGGTACAATTAACAATAATACACATATAGGCAAGCCACGGGTTGGAGCCGAATAGACTATTGAATAGTGAATGCCTTCGCCTAAGACCTTTCCTGTATTTACTAGCCTTCCCACGCAAGGCCAGATGTGACACACAGTCATTTTATAGTGGGTATTCCCGGCCATATAGGTGGGCCAAAAAATCTCTGTCTATTTTTCCCCAGTCGTGGTTCTACCCTTCGGCGGAACCACGACTGGGTGTGTGCTCTCTGCTCGGAAGCAGAGGGCTGACAGTGTCATAGAGCAGTCAGGCGAATGCATAAAACCTTTTTGTATTTACTAGCCTTCCCACGCAAGGCCAGATATGACACATGGTCATTTTATAGTGGGTATTCCTGGCCATATAGCCGGGCCAAAAAATCTCTGTCTATTTTTCCCCAGTCGTTGTGGGACAGTAGATATCGACTCGGAACGAGAAATCGGGGAGCCGAGTTCGAATCTCAGTTGAATTCCTTACATTCACTTACGCCAAATACCCTTGGAAAGGTATTAATCCGTCTCTTTCCTCCAGTTATAAGTTAAAAAACAGGACAGATTAGCCGGCAACCAGTCTACCGCAGAAAGCAATGGCAACCTACTGCGGGATAATCTTCGGCCCAGTCAGTCATGTCTTTTTCGAGACATGATCCCCCAAAGCATGTATCACGTATGGCACTTAACTAACTGACTGAATTAAGATTGATATATATAGATAGAAATCAACTAATGTGATTTGAAATATAACAATTGAAATTAAATAATGAAGATTGAATATACAACGATTGAAAATAATGCAAGAAAACTTAAAACAACCAATGAGGACTGAAATACAGATTCAAATCAAACAATGAGGATTGAATATACGAAATTTCAAGTCACAACATTAATAAACCGTTCAGCAGAAGAGTCTTTTAACAGTAATGTAACCATAACAATATCAGGTTCACCTACAATTATACACTCAGCTCTGTTTAGTCTGATATAAGTACACAATAATGGAACACATTAAGAATCAGACTTGCAAAAAGATGTTTGACACAATCTCGCTAACCATCACAATTCGATTGGCATCTAAATGAATCCTAGCCAGCCAATGAATAATGCGACACCTAGTGAGTAATGCTTGTACTTCACTAGAGGATAGGTCTCTCAGTGGAACTTAAGTATCGCAGGCTTCCTAAATTTGACATTCTTTAGAATGCATCGGCTGAAATATCGCGACTGAAGCAGCAAGTCTAGTGAGATTAATTTGATCCCATTTATATATATATATATAGCCGTGCTGATGAGCTGTGATACAGCGAAACAGATTTGTCTGCGGATGATTATATATATATATGTGTGTGTGTGTGTGTGTGTGTGTGTGTGTGTGTGTGTGTGTGTGTGTATGTGTGTGATAGCTTTATTAAAACGGGTATTTGCAAGCATTTCACTACCTAGATCTTGTCAGACAGGCTCCGTCATTAATGATGGCACATTTCTGGAGGACATTCAATATAGATACAACAACACAATGACGAAAACGCTGTATATGTAAATAGTAAGTATAAGAAAAGCATTATATGCACACAGCCAAATAAATGTATTCATTAAAGTGTCTTCATTAATCACAGCATTAATTCTAATGAAACTATGAACATTAATATTATTTATAACAGCATTTCAACGGCGTAATATAATTTCTACCATATGTACGTCATTAATATAACAGGTTTGCTGGTAGAGTTTCTTTCCTGGTGAGAAGTAGCGATAAAGTTATTAAGCTTAGGTTGTCTACTGCGAATGTGTAGTACTTTTGTGGTAAGAGCCAGTTACCCCCCTTGCTATCATGAATGGACTGATCCATTCATGATAAGTAGCCCTGGGTAATTGTCTAGGAAAAAGAGGATAATACTGTCGCAGTGGCTTTTCTGAATATTGAGCACTACTAATCACTACTAATCACTACTAATCACTACTAATCACGACTGACACTGCGGAGTTAAGTGTCATGACTTGTCAGACTCCACATCACAAAAGTACTCAATGACGATCGAAATCACTAGTATTGGTCTAAAAGTTTAATATGTAAACTATTAATTGACAATACGTCACCGAGTGATTTTTAAAAAAATCATTTCACCCCAAGCAAGAGTATCAGCCACTTTGTCAAAGTTTGTTCAGCGGCATATCAACTGCTTATGGATCATTTAATGAAGAAATTTAATTTTCTTGGGAGTATAGTAATTTCTTTTACAAGAATTGTATTGTATGTAATTTTTTTTTTTTTTTTTTTTATCAATTTTGTATTGCTGGAAATATTTTCTTTTATTTTGTTTTTTCAAAACTGTTTAATAGTAATATGTTTTTTGTTTTTTTTTTATGTATTGCTGTTGTTGATTTTTGTTTTGTTCTGTTCTGTTTTGTTTTTTGTTTGTTTGTTTGTTTTTTTGTTGTAAAAAAAAGTATAAAAATTTATTTTTATACTTTCATGGTGTTTTGACGCCATGTTGGGAGTTAACAATTTTCCCATAGTTGGGACCCTAACAGGTACTATCATTCCGGGTTAGAGTGGAACTGAGAGCAATAGTAATTAAGAAGTTGTCCCACGCTCCTCCCGATCAGAGGTCTTGCCACCGGATATAGATTATTGTAATATCTAGCACGGGTCAAAGGAAGGCGATAGAGCCTCTAAGTCGCAAGGAATTAAAGTGAATAAAACGTTCTTCAAGAGAAGGAACAATAAAAAGAAAACGATTCGAGGATTCGAGATTGAAGCACATAATTTTATCAGAAAGAGCAATGCAAAAGCAGAAGGGCGTGTACCTGTATTTCATATACAAGGCAAAGACATTCGACAAATACGCCTACAAAGACTTGATAGAGATACGGTTATCACGAGCCTATACTGACAACAAACCGCCTGCATATTGAAAGGAAATTAATTCGGCAGATATACAAAAATAGAAACGGGTGTAAGGCAAGGAGGTGTCTTCTCACTAGATCAATTCAACCTATACAGCGAAGCAATTCTGAGAGAACGAGTGTGGGGGACATGGATACTTCTGTAACTTGTCTTTTTTACAGGTAGGGATTTTGACCCGAGGCAAAACTCTTTATCTTCCTGGCGAGGTAATAACATGTAACGAATTCAGCAATTATACTAAGACTGAAAGGGGGCGTAAAACAAGGATGTGTCTTTTCACCAGATCTATTCAACTTATACAGCGAGACTATTCTGAGAACCCTAGAAGTTATGCCAGAATTCGTCATTGGCGGTCACAATCTGAACAATACAAGATACGCAGATATTACAGTGCTGATAGCAGACACAGAAAGGAAACTACAAGACCTCCTAGAGAAGGCATCTAAAAGAAGCAAAAAGAAAGGACTACATGTAAACTATAATAAAATTGAATGCATGGTCATCAGTAAAAAGAAGAGCCCAAATGTCAAATACAGGTCGGTAATACTAAAAATCAAGCAGGTATAGACATTTAAATAACTAGGAAGTATTGTAACACTGACATGCGAAGGCGCATTTGCCTGGCCAATGCTGCATTTCAAACGCTGAGTAGAGTATTGAGAGACAGGAAAATTTTGTTGAAAAGACGGCACTGGATTGTTATGTGATGTCTGTCCTTTAATATGGCTGCGAATGGGGGACAATCTCATCAAAGATGAAGAAAAGACTTGAAGTAAACGAAATGTGGTTCTACAGAAGGATGCTGAGGATATCATGAATATGTGAGCAACGATGAGATTTCGGAGAGGATGAAAACGAAAAAGAAACTGATACTTAACATCAGAAAAATACAGCTTAAGTTTCTGGGACATGTAATGAGGAAGAAGGATTGGAGAATCTGATACTCACATGGCATATACAGGGAGAGGGAGACAGGAGAAACCAGCACATGACATATTTAATGGGTTTGAGCAAATGGGTGGCAGATCATAGTTTTGAAGGGGCAACAAGAGAAAGGGTTTTAAGAGGTAAAAGGGAGAGGAAGATGTAGAAGGCCATGATGGCCTATCTACTGAAGTGAGACGGCACATAGAAGAAGAAGAAGAAGAAGAAGAAGAAGAAGAAGAAGAAGAAGAAGAAGAAATTGTTGCGTTTCTTTTCTTTTCACGCACTTCCACACTGTGAAATTCCTCTCTGTTTACTTCTTTCCCTGATAGCTATAATCTCCAAAAATTTAAATGCAACATCAGTTGCCATCTTCTATCTTTTTCATCTTTTATCCTTTCTTCAATACCCTATGTACCCAGTCTTTTCCCTCCCCTGATATCTCCAAAACCTTAAATTTAACGTCAACTGCTATTTTCTGGCTTCCTGAATACCATTCATCTTTTATCCTTTCTTCAATACACTCTGTACCCAGTCTTTCCTCTCCCCTAATAGCTACGAGCTACAAAATCTTAAATGCAACGTCAATTACCATTTTCTCTCTTCTTGAATCTTATTCATCTTTTATCCTTTCTTCAATACCTACCTATCCAGTTATTTCTCTTTCCTGGTAGCTACAATTTGCAAAACTTTAAATGCAACATCAATCGCCATTCCCTATTTTCTTGAATTCCATTAATCTTTCATTCACTTTTCAATACCCTATATACCCAGTCTTTTAACTTCCCTGACAGCGACAATCTCAAAAACTTTAAATGCAACATCAATCGCCATTCCCTATTTTCTTGAATTCCATTAATCTTTCATTCACTTTTCAATACCCTATATACCCAGTCTTTTAACTTCCCTGACAGCGACAATCTCAAAAACTTTAAATGCAACATCAATTGCCATCTTCTGTTTTCTTGAATCCCTTTAATCTTTCATCCTTTCTTCAATACCCTCTGTACCCAGTCTTTTCTCTCCCCCGATAGTTACAATCTCCAAAACTTTAAATGCAACAGCAATTTCCATCTTCTGTCTCTTTGAATCCTATTAATCTTTTATCCTTTCTTTAATACCCTGTATGCCTAGTCTTTTCTCTCCCCTGATAGCTACAATCTCCAAAACTTTAAATGCAACGTTAACTGTCATTCTAAGTCTTCTTGAATCCTGTTCAACTTTCATCCATGCTGCAATACTCTCTGTACCCAGTCTTTTCTCTTCCCTGATAGCTACAATCTCCAGAACCTTAAATGCAACATCAGTTGCCATCTTCTATCTTTTTCATCCTTAATCCTTTCTTCAATACCCTCTGTAATCAGCATTTTCTCTTCCTTGATAATTACAATATCTAAAACTTTTACTACAACATCAGTGGCCATCTTTTGTCTTCTTAAATCCCATTCATCTTTTATTCTTTCTTCAATACTTTCTGCACCCAGTCTTTTCTCTTCCCTGATAGCTATCTTATTTTTGTTATCGGTACCCTATTTTTTTCTCTCCCCTGATAACAACAGTCTCGAAGACTTTACATGAAAAGTCAATTGCCATCTTCTGTCTTCTTGAATCCTAATCATAATTCCTTTTCTCTCGCCTGCTAGCTGCAATCTCCAAAACTTTAAATGCAAGGTGAATTGCCATCCTCTGATTTGTTGAATCCAATATATCATTTATCTTTTCTTCAATACTCTTTGTACCCAGTCTTTTCTCTTCCTGATAACTACAATCTCCGAAACCTTAAATGCAACGTCAATTGCCATCTTCAGAACAGAAGAACTCCAATACAGTCTGTACCTAGTCTTTCTCTTTCCTGATCGCTACAATCTCCGAAACCTTAAATGCAACGTCAATTGCCATCTTCTGTCATGTTGAAACCAATACAGTCTGTACCTAGTCTTTCTTCTTTCCTGATCGCTACAATCTCCGAAACCTTAAATGCAACGTCAATTGCCATCTTCTGTCTTGTTGAACCCAATACAGTCTGTACCTAGTCTTTTCTCTTTCCTGATCGCTACAATCTCCGAAACCTTAAATGCAACGTCAATTGCCATCTTCTGTCTTGTTGAACTCATACAGTCTGTACCTAGTCTTTTCTCTTTCCTGATCGCTACAATCTCCGAAACCTTAAATGCAACGTCAATTGCCATCTTCTGTCTTGTTGAACCCAATACAGTCTGTACCTAGTCTTTTCTCTTTCCTGATCGCTACAATCTCCAATCAAATGCAACGTCAATTGCCATCTTCTGTCTTGTTGAACCCAATACAGTCTGTACCTAGTCTTTTCTCTTTCCTGATCGCTACAATCTCCGAAACCTTAAATGCAACGTCAATTGCCATCTCTTGCCCGTTGAATCCAATACAGTCTGTACTCTAAGTCTTTTTCTTCTTCTTTCCTGATCGCTACAATCTCCGAAACCTTAAATGCAACGTCAATTGCCATCTTCTGTCTTGTTGAACCCAATAAGGTCTGTATCTAGTCTTTCTCTTTTCCTGATCGCTACAATCTCCGAAACCTTAAATGCAACGTCAATTGCCATCTTCTGTCTTGTTGAACCCAATACAGTCTGTGATCAGTCTTTTCTCTTTCCTGATCGCTACAATCTCCGAAACCTTAAATGCAACGTCAATTGCCATCTTCTGTCATGTTGAACCCAATACAGTCTGTACCTAGTCTTTTCTCTTCCCTGATCGCTACAATCTCCGAAACCTTAAATGCAACGTCAATTGCCATTCTCTGCCGTTGAAACCAATACAGTCTGTACCTAGTCTTTCTCTTTCCTGATCGCTACAATCTCCGAAAACTCCAAATGCAACGTCAATACATCTTCTGTCTTGTTGAACCCAATACAGTCTGTACCTAGTCTTTTCTCTTTCCTGATCGCTACACCGAAACCTTAAATGCAACGTCAATTGCCATCTTCTGTCTCATTGAACCCAAGGTAGTCTGTACCTAGTCTTTTCTCTTTCCTGATCGCCAAATTTCGAAACCTTAAATGCAACGTCAATTGCCATCTTCTGTCTTGTTGAACCCAATACAGTCTGTACCTAGTCTTTTTCTCTTTCCTTATCGCCAATCTCCGAAACCTTAAATGCAACGTCAATTGCCATCTCTGTCCTGTTTGAACTCCAATACAGTCTGTACCAGTCTTTTCTCTTTCCTGATCGCTACAATCTCCGAAACCTTAAATGCAACGTCAATTGCCATCTTCTGTCTTGTTGAACCCAATACAGTCTGTACCTAGTCTTTTCTCTTCCTGATCGCTAAAATCTCCGAAACCTTAAATGCAACGTCAATCGCCATCTTCTGTCTTGTTGAATCCAATACAGTCTGTACCTAGTCTTTTCTCTTTCCTGATCGCTACAATCTCCGAAACCTTAAATGCAACGTCAATACTGCCATCTTCTGTCTTGTTGAACCCAATACAGTCTGTACCTAGTCTTTTTCTTCCTGATCGCTACAATCTCCGAAACCTTAAATGCAACGTCAATTGCCATCTTCTGTCTTGTTGAACCCAATACAAAGTCTGTACCTAGTCTTTTCTCTTTCCTGATCGCTACAATCGAAACCTTAAATGCAACGTCAATTGCCATCTTCTGTCTTGTTGAACCCAATACAAGCGTAATCTCCTTAGTCTTTTCTCTCTTTTCCTGATCGCTACAATCTCCGAAACCTTAAATGCAACGTCAATTGCCATCTTCTGTCTTGTTGAACCCAATACAGTCTGTACCTAGTCTTTCTTTCCCTGATCGCTACAATCTCCGAACCCAAATGTAACGTCAATTGCCATCTTCTGTCTTGTTGAACCCAATACAGTCTGTACCTAGTCTTTTTTCTTCTCCTGATCGCTACAATCTCCGAAACCTTAAATGCAACGTCAATTGCCATCTTCTGTCTTGTTGAATCCAATACAGTCTGTACCTAGTCTTTTCTCTTTCCTGATCGCTACACCGCCTGAAACCTTAAAATGCAACGTCAATTGTTATCTTCTGGTCTTGTTGAACCCAATACAGTCTGTACCTAGTCTTTTCTTCTGATCGCTGCTATAATCTCCGAAACCTTAAATGCAACGTCAATTGCCATCTTCTGTCTTGTTGAACCCAATACAGTCTGTACCTAGTCTTTTCTCTTTCCTGATCGCTACAATCTTCGAAACCTTAAATGCAACGTCAATTGCCATCTTCTGTCTTGTTGAATCCAATACAGTCTGTACCTAGTCTTTTCTCTTTCCTCATCGCTACAATCTCCGAAACCTTAAATGCAACGTCAATTGCCATCTTCTGTCTTGTTGAACCCAATACAGTCTGTACCTAGTCTTTTTCTCTTCCTGATCGCTACAATCTCCGAAACCTAAATGCAACGTCAATTGCCATCTTCTGTCTTGTTGAACCCAATACAGTCTGTACCCCAGTCTTTCTCTTTCCCCTGATCGCTACAACTTCGAAACCTTAAATGCAACGTCAATTGCCATCTTCTGTCTTGTTGAACCCAATACAGTCTGTACCTCTAGTCTTTTTCTTTCCTGGATCGCTACAATCTCCGAAACTCAAATGCAACGTCAATTGCCATCTCTACCTATTGAACCCAATACAGTCTGTACCTAGTCTTTTCCTCTTCCTGATCGCCACAATCTTCGAAACCTTAAATGCAATGTCAATTGCCATCTTCTGTCTTGTTGAATCCAATACAGTCTGTACCTAGTCTTTTCTCTTTCCTGATCGCCATAATCTCCGAAACCTTAAAATGCAACGTCAATTGCCATCTTCTGTCTTGTTGAACCCAATACAGTCTGTACCTAGTCTTTCTCTTTCCTGATCGCTACACCCTCCGAAACCTTAAATGCAACGTCAATTGCCATCTTCTGTCTTGTTGAACCCAATACAGTCTGTACCTAGTCTTTTCTCTTTCCCTGATCGCTACAATCTCCGAAACCTTAAATGCAACGTCAATTGCCATCTTCTGTCTTGTTGAACCCAATACAGTCTGTACCTAGTCTTTTTCTTCCGATCGCTACAATCTCCGAAACCCAAATGCAACGTCAATTGCCATCTTCTGTCTTGTTGAACCCAATACAGTCTGTACCTAGTCTTCTTCCTGATCGCTACAATCTCCGAAACCTAAATGCAACGTCAATTGCCATCTTCTGTCTTGTTGAACCCAATACAGTCTGTACCTAGTCTTTCTCTTTCCTGATCGCTACAATCTTCGAAACCTTAAATGCAACGTCAATTGCCATCTTCTGTCTTGTTGAACCCAATACAGTCTGTACTCGTTATCTTTTCTTCCTGATCGCCACAATTCCGAAACTCCAAATGCAACGTCAATTGCCATCTTCTGTCTTGTTGAACCCAATACAGTCTGTACCTAGTCTTTTCTCTTTCTGATCGCTACAATTCCCGAAACCTTAAATGCAACGTCAATTGCCATCTTCTGTCTTGTTGAACCCTATACAGTTCAAAATTCTTAGTCTTTTCTTCTCTGATCGCTACAATCTCCGAAACCTTAAATGCAACGTCATTACCATCTTCTGTCTTGTTGAACCCAATACAGTCTGTACCTAGTCTTTTTCTTTCCTGATCGCTACAATCTCCGAAACCTTAAATGCAACGTCAATTGCCATCTTCTGTCTTGTTGAACCCAATACAGTCTGTACCTAGTCTTTCTTCCTGATCGCTACAATCTTCGAAACCTTAAATGCAACGTCAATTGCCATCTTCTGTCTTGTTGAACCCAATACAGTCTGTACCTAGTCTTTTCTCTTCCTGATCGCTACAATCTCCGAAACCTTAAATGCAACGTCAATTTGCCATCTTCTGTCTTGTTGAACCCAATACAGTCTGTACCTAGTCTTTTCTTTCCCTGATCGCCAATCTCCGAAACCTTAAATGCAACGTCAATTGCCATCTTCTGTCTTGTTGAACCCAATACAGTCTGTACCTAGTCTTTTCTCTTTCTGGATCGCTACAATCTCCGAAACCTTTAAATGCAACGTCAATTGCCATCTTCTGTCTTGTTGAACCCAATACAGTCTGTACCTAGTCTTTCTCTTTCCTGATCGCTACAATCTCCGAAACCTTAAATGCAACGTCAATTGCCATCTTCTGTCTTGTTGAACCCAATACAGTCTGTACCAGTCTTTTCTCTTTTCCTGATCGCTACAATCTTCGAAACCTTAAATGCAACGTCAATTGCCATCTTCTGTCTTGTTGAACCCAATACAGTCTAACAGTCTTTTCTCTTTCCTGATCGCTACAATCTCCGAAACCTTAAATGCAACGTCAATTGCCATCTTCTGTCTTGTTGAACCCAATACAGTCTGTACCTAGTCTTTTCTCTTTCCTGGATCGCTACAATCTCCGAAACCTTAAATGCAATGTCAATTGCCATCTTCTGTCTTGTTGAACTCCTATACAGTCTGTACCTAGTCTTTTCTCTTTCCTGATCGCTACAATCTCCGAAACCTTAAATGCAACGTCAATTGCCATCTTCTGTCTTGTTGAACCCAATACAGTCTGTACCTAGTCTTTTCTCTTTCCTGATCGCTACAATCTCCGAAACCTTAAATGCAACGTCAATTGCCATCTTCTGTCTTGTTGAACCCAATACAATTGTACTCTAGTCTTTTCTCTTTCCTGATCGCTACAATTCGAAACCTTAAATGCAACGTCAATTGCCATCTTCTGTCTTGCTGAACCCAATAAGGCCCAGAACACTTGTCTTTCTCTTCCTGATCAAGCAATCTCCGAAACCTTAAATGCAACGTCAATTGCCATCTTCTGGTCTTGTTGAACTCAATACAGTCTGTACCTAGTCTTTTCTTTCCTGATCGCTACAATCTCCGAAACCTTAAATGCAACGTCAATTGCCATCTTCTGTCTTGTTGAACCCAATACAGTCTGTACCTAGTCTTTTCTCTTTCCTGATCGCCACAATCTCCGAAACCTTAAATGCACTGTCAATTGCCATCTTCTGTCTTGTTGAACCCCAATACAGTCTGTACTCTTAGTCTTTTCTTCCTGATCGCTACAATCTCCGGAAACTCAAATGCAACGTCAATTGCCATCTTCTGTCTGTTGAACCCAATACAGTCTGTACCTAGTCTTTCTTCCTGATCGCTACAACTGAAACCTTAAATGCAACGTCAATTGCCATCTTCTGTCTTGTTGAACCCAATACGTCTGTACCAGTCTTTTCTCTTTCCTGATCGCTACAATCTCCGAAACCTTAAATGCAACGTCAATTGCCATCTTCTGTCTTGTTGAACCTAATACAGTCTGTACTAGTCTTTCTCTTTCCTGATCGCTACAATCTCCGAAACCTTAAATGCAACGTCAATTGCCATCTTCTGTCTTGTTGAACCCAATACAGTCTGTACTTCAGTCTTTCTTCCTGATCGCTACAATCTCCGAAACCTTAAATGCAACGTCAATTGCCATCTTCTGTCTTGTTGAACCCAATACAGTCTGTACCTAGTCTTTCTTCTTTTCCTGATCGCTACAATCTCCGAAACCTTAAATGCAACGTCAATTGCCATCTTCATCTTGTTTGAACCAATACAGTCTGTAACGTCTTCTTTTCTTCTTCCTGATCGCTACAATCTTCGAAACCTTAGCCAACGTCGAGCCATCTTCTGTCTTGTTGAACCTAATACAGTCTGTACCTAGTCTTTTCTCTTTCCTGATCGCTACAATCTCCGAAACCTTAAATGCAACGTCAATTGCCATCTTCGTCTTGTTGAACCCAATACAGTCTGTACCTAGTCTTTCTCTTCTCCTGACGCTGCTACAATCTCCGAAACCTTAAATGCAACGTCAATTGCCATCTTCTGTCTTGTTGAACCCAATACAGTCTGTAAATTTGGGTCTTTCTTTCCTGATCGCTACAATCTCCGAAACCTTAAATGCAACGTCAATTGCCATCTTCTGTCTTGTTGAACCCAATACAGTCTGTACCTAGTCTTTTCTCTTTCCTGATCGCTACAATCTTCGAAACCTTAAATGCAACGTCAATTGGCTATCTGTCTTGTTGAACCCAATACAGTCTGTAATTTAGTCTTTTTCTTCCGGATTTGCTACAATCTTCGAAACCTTAAATGCAACGTCAATTGCCATCTTCTGTCTTGTTGAACCCAATACAGTCTGTACCTAGTCTTTCTTTCCTGATCGCTACAATCTTCGGAAACCTTAAATGCAACGTCAATTGCCATCTTCTGTCTTGTTGAATCCAATACAGTCTGTACCTAGTCTTTTCTCTTTCCTGATCGCTACAATCTCCGAAACCTTAAATGCAACGTCAATTGCCATCTTCTGTCTTGTTGAATCCAATACAGTCTGTACCTAGTCTTTTTCTCTTTCCTGATCGCTACAATCTTCGAAACCTTAAATGCAACGTCAATTGCCATCTTCTGTCTTGTTGAACCCAATACAGTCTGTACCTAGTCTTTCTCTCTTTCCTTGATCATGCTGTACCCGAAACCTTAAATGCAACGTCAATTGCCATCTTCTGTCTTGTTGAACCCAATACAGTCTGTATCTAGTCTTTCTTTCCTGATCGCTACAATCTTCGAAACCTTAAATGCAACGTCAATTGCCATCTTCTGTCTTGTTGAACCCAATACAGTCTGTACCTAGTCTTTTCTCTTTCCTGATCGCTACAATCTTCGAAACCTTAAATGCGTAACGTCATCGCCATCTTCTGTCTTGTTGAATCCAATACAGTCTGTACCTATCTTTTTCTCTTTCCTGATCGCTACAATCTCCGAAACCTTAAATGCAACGTCAATTGCCATCTTCTGTCTTGTTGAACCCAATACAGTCTGTACCTAGTCTTTTCTCTTTCCTGATCGCTACAATCTTCGAAACCTTAAATGCAACGTCAATTGCCATCTTCTGTCTTGTTGAACCCAATACAGTCTGTACCTAGTCTCTTTTTCTTCCTGATCGCTACACCCGAAACCTTAAATGCAACGTCAATTGCCATCTTCTGTCTTGTTGAACCCAATACAGTCTGTACCTAGTCTTTTCTTTTCCTGATCGCTACAATCTTTCGAAACCTTAAATGCAACGTCAATTGCCATCTTCTGTTCTGCTGAACCCACAGTCTGTACCTAGTCTTTCTCTTTCCTCATCGCTACAATCTCCGAAACCTTAAAATGCAACGTCAATTGCCATCTTCTGTCTTGTTGAAACTCCAATACAGTCTGTACCTAGTCTTCTTCCTGATCGCTACAATCTCCGAACCAAATGCAACGTCAATTGCCATCTTCTGTCTTGTTGAACCCAATACAGTCTGTACCTAGTCTTTTCTCTTTCCTGATCGCTACAATCTCCGAAACCTTAAATGCAACGTCAATTGCCATCTTCTGTCTTGACATAAGTTGTAAAACCCAATATAGTCTGTACCTAGTCTTTTCTCTTTCTCATCGCTACAATCTCCGAAACCTTAAATGCAACGTCAATTGCCATCTTCTGTCTTGTTGAACCCAATACAGTCTGTACCTAGTCTTTTCTTCTTCCTCATCGCTGGCTAAATTCCAAACCTTAAATGCAACGCTCTTAATTGCCATCTTCTGTCTTGTTGAACCCAATACAGTCTGTACCTAGTCTTTCTTTCCTGGATTGCCATAATCTCCGAAACTTTATATGAATAGTCAGTTTATTAGACACATGTTGTGAACCATTTTGCACAAATGTACATGAAATCAGTTTCATCTTTAATTCATAATCAGGATTCGGTTTTCTTGTTGCTATACATATTGCATATTGAACTGTGTTAGCTGAGACCTGTTTTTGGATTTTGTTAATGGATTTTTTTTAAGCATTTTCTCCCAAACAAAGCAATAAAACCACTAAGACGAAAGGGATTGCTGAATGTGAAAATATATGAGAAAAAGAATAAATTATTAAGGAGAAATAACAATAAAAGAACAGGGATTAGCAAGACAGAAATTACTAATTGATATTGCTTTTCATTTTTGAAGATTAACGTTAACTGGAAAGCAAGATGTGGGAGGAGATTTTCACCAGTGAGTAGTGCAGGAGAAGAAACGTTTAGCATAGAACTTACAGGTTTTATGCGAAAATATTTTCAACGAGTTCTTGAAGCTAGTTTTCATTAGAGAATGTTTTCCTCATCAAAAGGTTTTGCAGTGATCTCAAAAAGTATAAGTCAGTTGATGTAAGGTCAAGTAAATATAACGGTTGGGCTAGAACAGACCAACCGAGTTCCATTTTTTTATCTTTTTTGTCATAAAGAACAGCATTTTCCTTTTTATCCACTGTGTATGCTTCCACTACTGTGCAAAACTGAGGTGAGTTAGTATTTATTCTTAATTGCCATCAGTAGATAGGATGATACATTCGTCATTTCAGTTGGTTCCCAAACACGGAAATTATTCATGAGTCAACCTAATATAGTTGAGTTTTAACCGCATAAGAGTTTTAAATGTTTGTCTAAATTTCATGAACAATGTCACTTTCTGATGTCTTAGTTTATCCCCATTTAATTCAATTCTCTAAGTTCTTTATTACCACTGCTGTAGCCAGGTATTGAACTCACAACTCGTTAGGTCAAATTACTGGATCGAACCAACGCTTTTATTCCCTGGGTCATGTGTTCTTTGGGACAATCTACCCCAGTGATTGAAATAAAAGTTTTAGTTCGAAATCCCAATCATCTGAAGACGATCGGAGAGTACAATGGCCGAAACATCGTGAATATGACAATAAAGATGAGGACAACTGTCCGAACAATATAAATAAAAGTATTAGGTTTAATATTTAAGAAGATCATTAATCTTCTTCTTTAAATGCCTTTTTCCCTCTGTACGTAGGCGATCATGACTCGACAACTTCCTGTCCCTTGTAGCTTTTAACAAACTTTACCTTTTTGTTAATTTTCCTAAACACTGTTCTGACATCCTTTTAATCTAATTCATTAAGTATGTTATCCGATTTTTATCTCTGTCCCTCTTGCCCTCTATCTGTCCCGTGAGTATCAGATTTTCCATGTCCTCCTTCCTCATTGTATGTACTAGAAACCTAAAATATCTCTTCCTTATGCTAAGTATTAGTTTCCTTTTTCTTCCATTTTCTCCCAAACTGCCCACATTTTCAGTCCACAGTATCCTTAGCATCCTTCTGTAGAACCACATTTCTGTTGCTTCCAGTTTCCGCTTCATCTTTGAGAAGATTGTCAAGCACTAACTGCCATACGAGACGAAGATTATCACATAGCATTTTTTACAAAAAGTAAAATACAAAATATATGTCAGCAAAACGGTATCTTCAAGATAATTTTACGATTTAATGGCAATAGTGAAGCAAAAAAGCTAGGTGGAAATTAAAAATAATAAATGAAATAAAAATATTCTTTCAAACTGAAAGCATGGATTTAAATTTAAATGAATTTATTATCCATGATACAAAATTTAAATGAAATTATTATTTGTGATACAATTTATTATTTATAATACAAAATTTAAAGAAAGTTTATAAATAATGTATGAATTGCAAGTGACAAAGCTATCTAAAATAATTTATTTACATTATCGGACTGTTGTCCTCATCTTGCTATCCATGTTCACGACCTTTCATTCATTGCACGTTCCGATTCAAATTTTCAACCTAACCCTTTAATTCAATCACTTGAGTAAATTGTTCTCGTTCCTTGAAAAAGGTCGGCGCGTACAACGACGGAAACGTCGTGAATGTGACAACCAAGATGAGGACAACAGTCCGAACAATGTAAATAATATAAATAATTACAATAACTAACCTCGGAAATATAAACAAATCTCTTAAATATATTTAGAAATTTACAATATATATATATATATATATATATATATATATATATATATTATCATATCACCCTGAGCAAGGCGGTAACGCCACTGATGTGCAGGGGGCTACATAAGAGTAAAAGGATTAGAGGAGAATGAGGAGAAGGACGAACCAGTTAAAAAGGAGCAAGAGAAGGATGGGAATACAGGTGTGATGACAGATGCGAAAGTGAGAGAAAGGAAAGGGATCTACAGGACAGTGTGGAAAAAAGTAGGGTCAAGTAGTAAAGTAGTTAAGAGATGAGAATTGACCTTGCATTTAAATTCCTGGAGGTTGTAGCCGTCAGGAAAGCAAGAATAAGGAAGCGAGTGCCACAGGCGGGAAGTGCGGGAAAAGAAGCTGAAGGAGTAGAATTGTCGTCTGCATTTGGTTGATCTAACTGTGAATGGGTGAGACCCAGTTATACAGGAAGAAAACGAGGATGATGAAACGAAAAGGAAGTGGGAATCTATTGACATAAAAAACGTTAAATTTATTTTAGATTGTGAGAATAGGTAGCAGTATTAATGAATTTGACTTATAGTCAAGAGAAGAAAAAGCAGCTAAACAGAGAAAGAAACTTTCAATGTAAGATTCAATTTCAGGTACATTAGAATCTCATATTGCGTGCTCTTTCATTTATCATTAATTTAAGCAGTTCAAGTGCCGCTGCTTGGGTATATTCAATTGATCTATCTGCCAACTTAATTCGTTTCTTTTCCAACGTAGTAGAGCTTATGTATGTTTTTATAAGTTTGAACTTTAAGAAACCACGTTCACCACCTGCCGCTGATACTGAAAGTGCGAAAATGATTCTAAGAGCAATAGAAACACTTGGCATATTATCCAAGAGTTCATCTTCTAATATAAACTGAAGTACTTCTTGAGGTGGCATAGACTTCGCAAGGCTTCGTGCTATTGCTGCACGCTGTTATTAAATGTTATAATATATGTATATATATGTGTGTGTGTGTGTGTGTGTGTAAGTGTGTGTAAAGATTATCAGCATGATAAAAAAGAAAGAAGAGGAAAACTACATTTTCGCCTACGCGTTTCGTCCACTGAGACATTTTCGCCTACGCGTTTCGTCCACTGACATATTTATTTTTCAAGGCAAGAAATAAAATTTATTTAGAATAAAATTAAATTCCATCTCTTTGTCTTGAAGAAATTCTTTGCAAAAAAATGAAATTATTTTTAAAAAAATATATATATATATTTAAAAATATTATATATATATATATAAATGTATATATATATTTAAAAGTATTATATTTATTATATATATATATATATATATATATATATATATTCAAAAATATACTTATTTTATATATATATATATATATAATAGTTGTTACAATTCTTTCAGCTATTACAATATGAAGCTCTACTCTCTATCGAGTACACTTTATAAAAGTAAATGCTTGAACAGTGGGTTTAAAATGTACGTGTTCTGTCACTTTCTTACAATATATATATATATATATATATATATATATATATATATATATATATATATATATAAAACGAAATGTTACGAAAAGTTACGAAATGGAATTAACCGACATATGTTTTTATTTATTTGTTTGAACATTGTTTTTAATGGATACTCGTATTTTCAGTAAATACTCTGTTCTTTTAACAGTATATATATATATATATATATATATATATATATATATATATATATATTTTAATTCAGATACTTCAATCCAAAGGAAAAAAGCAGGAAGGTAAATTCCAAAAAACCCGATCCTAATTAATATTAAAAATTTATTTTAATATTAAAAAATGATACAGGAAGAGAGAAGCCCGCATTTCTCCATCTAATAACAAGGACAGTTACCGGAGCTATATTGGCATGTCCGCGGGCTCTTTCAAACAGAGGCTTTATAATCACAGGTACTCGTTTTCGAACCCTAAACAGAGATTCCAGACGGCACTGTCACGTAGGTTCTGGGAAATGAAGGAGGAGGGGCAGGACCCCATAATCAGCTGGAAATTAATAGGCTCAGCTTGTACTCCTAAAAGTTTTCGTGATAGGTGTCGTCTGTGTTTATTGGAGAAGATTCTGATTTTGAGTATCCTCATCAGGACTTACTTTTGAACTTTAGAAGGGAATTTATAAACAAGTGCCGCCATAGGGCGGATTTTAAAATTTAACTTCTAATTTTTAATTTTTAAATTCTATATTTTTCTATAATTTTTTATTATTTTAAAAAATTTTTTTAATTTTAATTTTAATTTTTTTTTTTTTTTTTTTTTTTTTTTTTTTTTTTTTATGTGTATGTTTGTGTGTGGATGTGCATATTTGTATATATGTATTTATGTATGTGGGCTATATGTTATTTTGGAAAAAAAAATTTTTTTAGCTATGTAAATGCTCCTTTTCATAATATTCATTAATATGTATGTGTGAGTGCATAAAGAATATATATATATATATATATATATATATATATATATGTGTGTGTGTGCGTGTGTGTGTATATGTGTGCATGTATGTGTACACATGTATATTATGTCTATGTGTGTGCGTGTGTGTGTATATGTGTGCATGTATGTGTACACATGTATATTATGTCTATATGAATTTTTTGTATATAGGTGTGTACACACACATGCATATATATGTATATGTGTGTATGCGCATGTATATGTATATTAGTGTGTAATAAATTGAATGTATGTGTGTGTATGTGTATGTATATATGTATTCTTATTCGTTAAATGGTGTGTGTGTGTATATATATATATATATATATATATGTGTGTGTACTTCTATTGATATGTATATATAATAATTGTAATTTTTTTTTTTTTTTTTTTACCTAGTATTGTCTTTATTTAGTTTAATTTCAAATGACCTAATTTTTTTAAAAAAATAATTTTATTTCAAATCCTATATCTTTTTATTCCCTTTTATCAATAATTTATGCCTTTTTAAGTAAAGGCTTTTTTTAATACTTCAACGTTTTGGGGAAATTAGATTTTTGAATTTGTCCAGCGTCTGTAATATTTAAAAAAAATTTTTTTCTTTAGTTTCTTTCTTTTTCCCTCCCTTCCTTCTTTTATCTCTCTTACCAACTTTTTTCCGTGTTGCTTTAAATGATTCAACACGGGGTCTGTTAATTTTTAGTTACATTCTCCCCTTTTTTTTGCAAACCCAGACGATGTCAATTTTTTTTCTTTTCTTATTTATTTGATTTTATTCTATCCTTTTCTTTTTCTTTTTCCTTTTCTTTTTCTTTCCCTTTATTTTTATTTTTATTTTATTTTTTTATTTTATTATTATTTATTTTTTAATTTCTTTGCAATCTATTTAAAAAGGAAAAGTAGACTAATTTTTCTCCAGTTTCTGAAAGGTTTTTTTCTGTTGCTGAGGTGATGTGTCGCTCCCCGTGGGGATCGTCATATCGAAATGGCCATTCAACATCTTTGAATTAATCCTTTTTTAATATATATATATATATATATATATATATATATATAGCGGTCTGAATATTCGAGAAATCTTGTTAGGAAAATATTAAAGAAAATATGCAACTTCCGCCAGGATTCGAAACTTCGGCCTAGGACTACAGAGATCACCGGTTCGAATTCTGCCAGAATGATGCATATTTTTCTAACAAGCTTTGTTTAATATTCAGGCCGCGATATATATATATATATATATATATATATATATATATATATATATATACTGTTTATAAAAAAAAAAGCAGAGTATCCCCTCAAATACGAGTATCCATAAAAATAATGTTGAAACAAATAAATTTAATATATGCTTCGATAACTTCTTCATTATTGAAGAATATTTTATTGCGTATGAAAAAGCCAATATTTAATAATCAATGAGAGATAAGAGTTCATCAGTAGAAGAGATATCAGGTGAATATAGAGGATGTGACAGAGTTTCATAATTTAGGCTATGCAGCTTTTAGACAGTTGATTGAGAAACGTGCGGCGGTGCGTTGTTGTGTAGTAAAACTGGGCCGTCCCTATTCACAAGTCTTTTTCGCCTATACTCTTAATTTCTCTACAATGCTAGGCTGCTGTTGTTGTTTTCACTTGAGGCAAGAATTAATAATGAATAACCCCTTTGAAAGACCTCCATACAGTAACCATAAACTTTTTAGGGCACAATGAAGATTTTGGATATTGTTTTGGTGATCCACTTGCATCTAACCACTGGCCTTATCTCTTACTTTGGACAAAAAGTATTCATTTTTTATCGTATATAATGATTGCAGGTAAAAATTCCCAGTTTGTACTCATACAGTATGATTAGTCGACATTGTTTCATTGTACTTATTTTTATTGAGTTTATGAGTAACAATATATTGAAAGAAAAATTATCTAGAAAGAAAATGAGTCGAGAACAAGTCAATATTTTTTTATACACTAAGGAGGTTACTTCATTAGATGACCGTATCAACAACCAAAAACTGCACCATTTCATGTGTGACAACCTAATATTGATAGAAAAGTGGAAATTCATTGTGTTAAAATACTGATTCGAGGCGACTCTTCGATGTTAGATTTTTGCTTTCTTTTCAATACTGAACTTTATTGTTCGTTAGCCAAGGATAAGTATAGAATATAAAGATTCAATAGCAATAAATTCAGGGGTAGTATTTGCTTGATTCTTTTCCGACCTTCTCTGAGTTGAACGCCTAGTTTGCTTCTATAAGTTTTTTTCTCAGCCTCTCAACATGGTTAAGAACAGAGAGTACTACATTTAAGCAATCGGTAATGCACATGACAAAGTAGCTACACAGGAAAAAGACCTCTTTAATCCGACACTCCGTGGTCCGGCGACCCTACTGTGTGATACTTTTTTTTAATCAGCCACCATTAGTCCGTTGCGCGGCTACGAGGACAAGGCCAGTGCGTTGTTTACATATTTCCGCAGCAGTAGACAGCAGCAGAGTGTTTTGGTGATACGGTCTTGCTCAATGAAAGAACAATTAGGAGATCTAATTTATACTAAAGCAAACGTTTCGTTAGAGTTATATCTGTGCATGATTAAGAGCATTATGTTATTCGTTAAATCAGCTATGAAAAAATAACTACTAATTATGAAATAAAATATAACAGATATTTTTAAAAAATATTGTGATAAAAATATAAGTCAATTTTGAAATTCATTTTTCACATTTAGCTGATCAACGATCAACACCAGAGAAACGAATTTTATTCAAATCTCCACTGGCGAAACAGAACGAGATTCATGTTAGCCATGAACGCTGGATCTATTTTTTTATTTCAACTATAACATAAAAAAATCAGTATTCATATTCCACCAGTATATATATATATATATATATATATATATATATATATATATATATAATTAATTTTTTTTTTATTATTTAAAATTAATATAGTTTATATTGAGACACAGAAATTTCTATGTTTCGAGATTTTATCTCATCATCAGGCAATGTTAGTTCATGGCTGTGAAAATTATTTTTATTTAAATATAAGAAACAATACGTTTGTTATTTTTGGATGAGGTAAGACAGAAAAAATTATGCGTGTGTTCAATTTGACCGATCAGAATGGAGATCTACTTTAAATTTGAAAATATAGATTACTAGCAGTATAGCCCGGTGTTACTCGGGTGTAATGAAAGATTTAAAACTAATCCATGGTCCTAGAGCTCAGACTCAGCCAAAAGAATATTGGTGTGAGGTTTGGTGAGAATCGGATAAAAATTGTGGATTTGTATAAAGGACATACAGACAGATAAACAGACACACATACACAAACATCTTGCCTTATATATATATATATATATATATATATATATATATATATATATATATATTCTTTTTTTAATCATATTACCCCGAGCAAGGCGATAACGCCACTGATGCGCAGGGGGCTACGTAAGAGTAAAAAGATTGGAAAAGAGAAAGCCGGAAACCACATCCTAAACAGGGAAGAAGGGATGAGCCTCTTCACCTGTTCAATAGATGTGGGTGGAGTGTGAACCGGGCGATAGTTTACTCTATCTACTCCAATTGAAAAAAAAAATAAAGAAAAGAGTGAAAAGATTGAAAAAGAGAAAACCGGAGACCGCATCCTAAACAGGAAACAAGGGATGAGCCTCTTCACCTGTTCAATAGACGTTGGTGGATGTGAAGCGGGCGATAGTTTAGTCTATCTACTCCAATTGTCTATCTAATCCAATTGATATATATATATATATTATCGATTTTCTGAACTATTGGAAGAACTGCAACCTTGAAACTTCTGAATATCGTTTCTTATGTCTTTGTCTATAAGTGTATCAAATTTGATTAAAATCGGACCACTCCTTCTATAACCCGATTTTTTCGATTATCGATTTTCGATATTTATCGGGTGTACTTCGACACAAAACCTAGCTAAGCTTATAGTACAACTGTGTAAATTTTCAAGAAAATCGGTTCAGCCGTTTCGGAGTCTATAGTTAACGGACACACACGCACACACATACAAATATACACAGACAAAGCTTCATGATTTCTTCTTTCAATCTTAACGAACAGAATGTCAGTCGATCAAAACCACTGTCTAGACTGCATTTCCGAGATATGTTCATGATTGTTACAAGATTACTGTCTTAGTTTTCTTTGTATCCCAGCATTTTCTAAAACAAAAAAAAAGAAAACATTTTATATTTTTGCTATGACTTAAAGCAAGGGTCAGCAACCTACGGCCCGTGGGCCGGATCCAGCCAGCGGAGGCATTTTAACCGGTTCGCGAACCTGATTACCAATGACTATTTTTAACGTGAGAGACGAGGCTTTCGAATTCAACAAAACGTAACATGACATAACTAAGTTTTTTAATTACTCTTCAGAAATGAACTGAGTTCTTTCGGTGACTGGCGTGTGTATACACTGCTTATATACAACGCGTTAAAATTTCTCGTCTATGATTCCATACGCCTATTGCTTAGTGGGTAGCAACTCCGACTGACATCAAATCGGTCGATTTTCGATCCCGGCCAGAAGCAAGTGGATATGTTTAGCCACACTGTTGAGCTATGATAAAGCGAAACAGGCTTATATGTAGATGATTTATATATATATATATCATGAAATTAGGTAATTCCTGCTTAAAATTTTAACTCTTTTTACTAAATCTAACTTGCTGAATAATAGCAACCTTAGGGTAGGTGGATTTTAAATTTTAGGCACCACATCTCTCTAAAAGGTTGCACGCTATGAATTAATTGGTCCTTAATTAGTAAGAGTTCATTAAACCAAAGAAAGTAAGAAAATGATTATTAAATCTAAAGAGTGGCCGTAATTTTTTCCCGGAGTAGGTTGCTGTTTTTTTTTCTGCGGTAGACTGGTCGTTAACCGTGGATATAGAAGCCAGTTTGCTCGGCTGTTCAAAATGGATTTATATCTTTTTGCAAGAGTATTTGCGCGTTAGTGATCCAAACGAGCTAAACTGGAATTTGAAGACGGCTCTGCGCTTTCTCGTTCCGAGTTAATATTCATTACATCACAAGACACACATACCCTCCCACATAATGGTAAGATATCAGTGAGAAGAAGGCCTCATTGTCTTACCATTATGTGAGTGACATTTTCTGGGAAGCACATGTGAGAGGCATTTCTGCCGCAACCTGTAGATATTGTGTGTGTGAGTCAGTATGTTTGTGTTTGCGAGTGTGTGATGGCTATGATATCAATTCTGTCCCTTTTATATTAGTTTGTCCCAAAAGTTCGAAAAGATCCGAAAGCTTGCAGA